>JASDQU010105291.1:141133-154621 GCA_032191745.1 Picea mariana
ATGCAAAATTTGTTTAGAACTAAACTATGAAACATGTAGCCCGTTGCAAGGTCATTCTGCATGTTGTGTCGCTTAGTATTTGACCAATGGCTTAGCTTGTACCTTTGCATAATCAACCTGATGTCTTAATCCTTCAAAAGAAAACCCATAGATCAAACTATGTTGCTTTTTCAAAAAACTATGCGTGCCTTTGGCTTGGTGTTGTCGACTTATAACTGTTATGTGGCTTATCTCGTGAAATGGCTCATGACTGGGTAGGCTAAGCTTTGTGACTTGACTAGAATTTATTGGTTCGCCAATTGACCTGTAGGTGGACATTTGGCGTATGCAAGAGGAAAAGGTTTTTATTTTATTTTTACACATGGAAACATTTTCGGCAGTTAAGGTCATTCTGACAGACTGCCTTAGCTACCGAAAACAACCTGTTTCGGCAGTTAACTAGATTAAAACAGACAAGCTAAACTGCCGAAAGCTGAGACTTCGAATTTTGAAGGCCAACACTCACAGAAATAAAGTTTTTTAACCCGTTCTATCACCCAAAATGACGGTGCATTTTAGGGAGATAACAGGTGCAACATAATCTTCTTCATCTAGCTTTAGACCTTCTATCTCCCTCTCACCTTCAACTTTTGGGATCTGGATATTGTGTGGGTTTGCTTCTGCGACAGGATAACATGGTAGAAATTGTCAAACTGTCTGTTTCTTATGATATTCTATCAAAATATCCACTTTAGGTTCTTCAAAAATCTTGTCTTTGACCACCTTCAATGATGTATCTATTTTGGACTCTCATGTTCAAAAGAAAATGTAACCACAAAATTCTGTTGCATTTCTTCCCAATTGGTAGTTTCCCTGCATTGTTCTTGTTCTGTGTACCAGTTCCTTGGAATGTATTTGAGTGTGTGAATGAAATGATGTGGACACTCTTATGGTGGTACCAATATCATTGGACCATACACCTGTCTACATGTTCTCTTGGTTGTCCAAATCCATCACAGTTCTCCAAAAATATGTTCTCCTTCTCTGCTCCAAATCTAATGCACAATTGCCTTTTTCACTGAAACCAATTATTAATATTCTCCTTATGTGTTCCCCACCAACGGGAAGGTGTGGATTTCAAAGAAATATCTAATACTATCAATCTTCGATTTTCTACTACTTCTAGTTCATACTTCATTAGAAATTCTTCTAAGTCATTCAAACCATAAAAAGTAGAAGGTTCCCTTGCCTCTGTACCAACCCATCTCAGTGCATGCGTCATTCTGGCACATCTTCGAGTAGATAATTCATGTAATCATTGTTGCCAGTTCTCCAGTCCCGTGTCAGATTCTAAGTCATAAGAACTAATAATCCTCCAACTCAGCATTCCATCTGTAGTTGGATTGATGTAATCCTCTTCGCGTGCGATAGTTCTATACAACTGATTTACATATTCTTTAATAAAATTTTTCTATTGCAGGTTCCACATACCTTCCTACTTCTAAGGTATCCAATGACGCAATAACTCTACACTCCCATGATTCAAAGATAATCTTCCTTGTCTTCAAATTGATAATATCATGGTTATCAAAAACCCAATCGAGACCCAACAATGCTGGATATGGTGAAGTGTTATCCACTACATCAATGACTTCAAAGTCTGCCATGGTGTGCACACCATCTATATCTATTGGTATCCCCTTCAATTTACCAATTGGAACTACTCTATGCTGATTTGATAACTTCAACTGGATAGGTGAATACCCCAGTTGAGGCTCTCCCATAGCTTCCCATGTCTTCTTTGGCTGAACATTAACTTCAGACCCTAGGTCTAATAATATCCCCCATATTGAAATCTATGATGTTTGCATTCAACCTAAATTACCTACTTGTTCTTCTCTTCTTCCAGACCCGAATCATTGTCTTTACCCCTTCTTCCCCATAATTACACTTTTCTAATAGACTCTGCAGTACTTGTAAATAATTTTTATTGTTCAACAATTTTACACAAGACCCCAAAAAGTTTCTTAAGCTACTTACTTTCTCTAAAGGATTCTCTTTTTTGGTCTGATCAAATAAGGGAGACATGTCATACACTAGTACGTCATCTAATGGTTTTGTTCCCGAAGTAGACACAATATTTTCTTTCAAAATATCTCGTCTAGCCTCTTTGAATGTCTCCTTCTCTTTGCACGCATCTAACTTCTGTTCAGGCGTTGTATTCTTCCTGACCCACTGGTACTGATTCTGATCCTTCTTTGTTGCATCTTCTCCTGTCTTAGATTTACCTCTAGCAACTATGTTGATATTCTTCCCATCCTCTTCTCTGTTTTCCACAACAATCCATTGGACATTCTGGTTATTCTGGTTTCTCTTGTCTTGTATATTTATCAACAGTGTCAGAAAGTCTTCTGTATCATGTTCTATTGCGCGAAAATACATACATGTCTCCGATGGCTCTGAACAATCTCTTGCATAGTGACCAGGTTTCTGACAGTTGTGACAAACTAAAGGTCCTCTACCTCCTCCAAAGCCTATTCCTCCATGACCACCTCCTTTATAGCCTCCTCTATTACCCTAATTATCTCTATGTGGTGCATTATATTGAGGTCCATGTATGTACTATGACTGCGCATTATTGTACCGTGGTGGCGCTGCACACTACCACACATTGTTATATTGTGGTGGTGCTCCAAACTGTTGCATGTTATTATGCTGTGGTTGTGCTTGAAACTGCTGCACGGTATTATACTGTGGTTGTTTCACATTATTATACTGTAGTTGCCGCACAGGTTGTGCTGTCATTAACTCATCTTGCACCCTATATGCATTGCATTTCCTCTCCTTCATTATCTCCAAGGTTCTGCAATCCTTATCTTTGTGTCCAATTGACTTGAAAAAATTACAAAATGTACTCTTCGGTACTGTTTGATTCTTCTACATCATGGTACAATGATAGGGATCATTCCCATGTGTTTTGCATATCTCACACCATGGTCCTCTTGAAGATAAAGGATTTGGCATACCTATTCCTATATACTACTCAAATAATGGACACTCATTATTATGATGACCTTATGTCTTACATAGTGTACACCATACATCTTCTCTTTTCCCCTTACCTTTATTCTGATTCAACTGAAATGTTAAGTTCTTCAGGTCTACTCTCAGCTCTTCCACAACTAGGTTTGTATGCTTGTATTGATTTTCCTCTAATTGTAATGCTGCTTGCAAGGCCTCAGCTTGGGTTTGGAACTTTTGTTGCCTCAAAGGATACTTCAAATGTGCCAATAGAGAGTTAAAAAATAAATGTATATGATGCATATCAATAATAGGGTACTTCAACTTACCTTTTAGTCATTTGAACTTCCGGTCCACCTCCCAGACTGATTCTCCTTGCTTTTGCTTAATCTCTATCTTTTCATTCATGAACTGATCCTCTGAACTTGGTTTCTGAAATTCATTTATTAATTGTGTCTTCACCTCTGCGACAGTTGTAGATGCTTCTGTTGGGTTATTTATTGCAAGACCCATGTATCAGTCTAATGTGCAGTCTTTGAATGTGATTTCCAACTACACAACCTTTGTATCTTCCTCTGTAATCTACTTAGCTGCCCAAATATTCTCACAAATGAACAAATGCTTCTCTAGGTCCTTCGATCCTTCACCTCAAAACTTTGGTAACCTAATAGTTGGATCTTTTCCTTCCATTGTGAAGTTTGTTGTACTACCACCTCCACGTGCTGTAGAAACTTGACTGCTTCTTGCTGAACTTGTACTTCTATTTGAACTTCCACTGGACCCATGTCTTGTAAAAATACTTCTACCACTAATCACTTACTGGTTAATCGATTTTTATTCTTTAGATGTCTTATTCACACATGGGGTTGTGGGTTCCACACTAATTCAGATTTGGAATGGAGAGAATTATTCTGTGTCAGACCCCTGACCTATGGTTTTCTGCTCATATGTGGCATATGTTAGCACTATGTAAATTTGTTTTGGCTGATAAACAAATGACAAAGGTAACTATTTCAACCTACTTTAGAGTAGAAGCACTAGCCGCCACAACTTAGAGAGGGCTCTCTCATGTCACTTGATGTTTATTTGGAAATCGGTGGCTAGATTTGGTTTGTTTTGGGGTTTTTAATAAATTTGCTGGCAATGAAGGGGAGGAACACTCAGGGCTATGGAGTCAAAATTCTGAAATTGAATTAAAACAATGATTAGCCAATAGAACTCTCTAGAGGATAAAGGCTAAATGAGGCGATGAATCTGAGTTATTCTTGAAATTAAATAGAGTGTAGGAAGATAAAGAGAACAAATAACTACATCATAGCATTACTGAAATGAATTCTGAATTAGTTAAGAAGACAATCACAAAGTTTAAATTGCTTAAACCAAGAGCATCACAAGATGAATTCTGGGCTTTTAACTATCCAATTTAAATAGAAGAGAGTGTAAATGGAATAAAGGATCACAGGAAATACATACGATGAAAGAAGACAAAACTCATATCACCACCAATTAGAATCTTTTCATAGAGACTTCAAAGCTTCTGCATATATATTCAATTCAGCTTCAGAAAATTACAATACAGTTTGAAACAACCAAAAAGGGTTCTCTTGCACTTCTGCCAACATTAATTCAATCAAATGCCCTATCTTTTATACAATTCGATTACAATGGCTAAAACCCAAACGTTTCAGCTTCTAAAACTAATAATAGTATTTTCAACTGACAGTCTCGGTATATGAACCGATTTACAATGATTACTCAAAATACGTTTCAAAACTAAAAACAAATTTCTCTAACTGCTCAGCTTCCTTTACGACATATGGATTGTCCTGATCTTCTGTCGAACTCGCTGGCTTGCTGACACCTGGAGGTCAATTACTGGTCCCGGGAAAACTGCATGTCGTCTTGCCCAACCACACGATTTCCTTCCATTGTGAGTCAGAAGGAATCTCTTAGTCCATCATCTCTTTAATCATAATCTCTAGGTCAATGCACGTGGCGTAGGACATAATCGGCAAGCCAATCTTCACTTTTTTAAATTGATTCAAAATTTCAAAGTTCGTGGCCAAATACTCTACCAGACTTGGGCCTTTCAGACTTTCCTCCATAGCTTCAAATTTGGAATGGTCCATCCTACATTGAATGAGAAGAGAATTGTAGTCTTCTTGATTGTATAATGAACCTTTTCCATCCCAAAATGGTGGGAGGCCCTTGACAAACAATTGTTCCAACGTGTCTTTAAACTCTTGTATATTATGCTCCATTTGCATAGCTTTGTTCTGAACCGATTTGAGCAAGTTGTGCTTGGCGATGATTCTCCTGACCCAGATGATCAAAGCAGTTCTGTCCTTTACCCCAATAGTCTGAAGATCAACAGTGGGCACATAATTCAACAAATCAATAGCGTTTTGGGCCCATTCTGAAGGTTTCTTGGCTAATGTTTCATTAACAACAATACACCTTCTTCGGGCCGTGGTAGCCACGCTGTCTTTGTCATTTATAAAATTCAGATAAACTCTAAACTTAGCAGCCTCTGCAGCAATAACATCCCAGATCACATGTTTAGCTCCTTACAATAGTGTTTTACCTTTTAACCTTTTCATTAGCTTGCTTACTCTCTCTTGCAAATCTTGATTCTCCCTTTGGAGTGGAGCCATCCTTTCATCTTTTGTTTTCATCTCTTGTTTCATCTTTTCCAAGGATTCCTTAAAGTTTTTGATTTCCCCTGTCTGTAAAATCACTTGGGACATGGCTTGGACCAATCCATCAGTGCTTGATCCATATTTTGCATTAGCAGGTACAATGACAACCATATCTGATGTTGCTACTTGCCCCTATAACCAATTCTCTTTCTTCTTTTCTAGCTGCAACACTTTAGCTTTGTAGTTTAGCACTTCTTGTTTGAATGTTTCTTTCTCTTGCTCAAGGGAAACCAACTCTCCTGCCTGTGGATGTTTGGTAGGAGACATCTTTAGCTACTTCTTCAGACCTTGGATTATCTTGTATTTCTCATCTAAGGAAGCCTTTACTCGTCGAGGGCCTTCAGACTCCAATCTTTTGACCCATGTCTGCCAGGCTTTGCTGGATGCTTTCTCCTATTTCAATTGTCCATCTAGTTTGAGTGCATGTGTTGTCAATATTGAAACTTTCAGACTTAAGCTTAGATAGTCTGAGTATAGCATGTCACTGGCATTTCTGTGAAACTTTACTTTATCTGTGTTGGCATGTTTTACAGGCAGCGTATGCTTTTCATTGATGGAAAGTACAACAACGATGATGGCTTAAGTACATCAATGATGATCAACAATGCAGTGATCATTGGATCAACAATTCAGAATTCCCGATGGCTGTTAGATCTCAATGTAGACAAGAGGAGCGCGTAGATATGGAGGATAGATCTCGGGCGTTAGATTCGAGTGCAGGGTCCGACCACTATTGGATCCAGGAGAGCCTGCACGTTCTTTAAAGTGCTAGGAGAAGCAGGCTTACAAAATCCCGAAAGCAGGAGGATCGTCCATATTCGAGAAGGACACGTGGACACAAATCATCATTTCACTGATTGGAAAGTCAAAGGTATGAAATGCTCCAGCCTTTCACCTCTCGAACTTGCGATATGCGAAATCGCGAAATAATCTCAACCGTTAGATCGAGGCCAAATATGGACCATTGATTAGGCTCAACGAAGGCTCGTGGAGTTGTGAAGTCTTGATAAAATCTTGACCGTAGATCCAAGAGGGACGCGTGGCAGAAGATCAGAGCATGTCAAACACTCCATTTCGGAGTTTCGCGAATCGAAACTTTGAAGTGACAAGAACACTGAACATCAAGAATGCCGAAATCGCGATATGTGAAATCGCGAAATGATCTGAGCCGTCAGATCAAGATTTGATCTGGACCGTTGATCCCACTCCATTTCGAAGTTTCGCAGATCGAGAGTTGGAGATGTCAAAGAATAATAACCACAGGAATCTTGAAATCGTGATATGCGAAATCACGACTTAATCGCAGCCGTCATATCAAGATGTGATCTGGACTATTGATCCGACCCCATTTTGGAGTTTCGTGGATCGAGACTTTGAAGTGACAAGAACACTGAACAACAAGAAGGTCAAAATCATGAAATGAAAAATCGCAAAATGATCTGAGCCGTTAGATCAAGTGCTGATCGGGACCGTTGATCCCACACCATTTCGGGGTTTCGGGGATCGCGACTTGGAGAGTCGAGATGCCTCATCTCTAGATTCACGAAATGCAAAATCGTGAAAGTGCCTTATGCATAAGGCTGTGGTCACAACCCTTGGTCACATCAGCGAGAGATGGAGGAAAGAGCTAGAGAAACCAAGCTCCTTTTCGGGGATCGTGACTAGGAATGTCGAGACACATGGTCACACGAATGCCGAACTGTCGAAAGCCGAAATGTCGAAATGAATGCAAGATCCCTTGGAATCAATCCAACAGTGCAGGTCAATTTGAACAAGATCGGAGGGCTACTGTAGCACGACACAATGTAACTGCTAGAAACCACTGATGGTTTCTGCCAGAGGACTCGAAGACACTTCAGGATGATTGACAGAGGAGGTGAAGAGTCTCTGGGATTCTTCAAGAGGAATGAAGATGTTCATGGAGGTGATTGACAGCTGGATGAGTATTGAGGCCTGTAACTGGAACAAAGAAGGTGAGCTCGACTATCACAGAGAAGACAAAGAGTCTCAAACTGCTAGAGAGGCTGAGGAATCTTAATATAATATACAGTGATGCTGAACGAGTGGAAAATGACCAGAGAAGCTGAAGAGTCATGATGATGATTAGACATAGCACTCAAGTTGTGGAGGAATTTGGCGTGGAGTGAGCATGCAGAGGCATTGCGAATATTGCATGCACAAAGACAACAAAGACTATAAGAATGCTGAAAAAAAGAAGAGATATTGTGGTTGTCGTTGTGTAGGAGAATTGAGGTGTGTACAAGGAGGCAGAACGCGGGAGCAGAAATGGACAGTCGAGGAATGGTGCATTGAAGGGATATGGTGCATAGAGCATAAAATGCCGAAGAACAGAAAGTGATAGAGGTGTGCAGAAGACACTGATGCAGACAGGGCAGAGCAGTGTAACAGAACAATGACAGGGCTGGTAAGCCATTGAATAATTTTATATATCTGTAATAAGTTTTAGTAACAAAGAATTTATAATTCAGGGTGGTTGGGAGGTGCTAGGGAGGACTGGTGTCCTCAAAGGTTCAAGTGGGTGCTTCAACACAGAGAGTTGGTGCTTCCTTCTAGTTGGTGCTAGAGAAACCAGGGAGTTGGTGCTTCCTTCTAGTTGGTGCTAGAGAAACCAGGGGGTTGGTGCTTCCTTCTAGTGGGTGCTAGAGAAAATAGAGAGTTGGTGCTCTGAGCAAGTTGCAGCTTGCAAAAACAGAGGTTGTAGCCTCACAATGAGTTGGTGCTCATATGTATGATAATGTAAAGAATGTAGATAATACTTATCATATAAAGAAAAAGAGGTTTTTACCCTGTATGGGTTTCCTCGGGAATTATCTGTCTCTGTCTTCTTATATATGTGACTGATGCTGAATGTGCCTTTGTTTATTTCCCATTATTGTGATCATCATTGAGTGCCCTGTAAAGATTTTAAAAGAAGCATAATTGTTTAATCATGATAACAACTGATTCACCCCCCCTCTCAGTTGTCTAACAATCTGGGGCACCAATATTCTCATAGTCCATCTTGATTTTGGATACTTTATCATCATCTTCTATTTCTATATTAAACATATTTCTTTCTACATCTCTTACTGAAAAAAGGGAGGTCTTGTGTTGGGAGAGCTTCTCTACTTCGGGAAAGAGGTCTCTTATCTCACGGTTGGACATACTTCCTTTTACAACATACTGGTTCATCAAATATTCTTTGGATTGATATACTGCCCCAGGTATCTTGCTAAATATGTGCTTCTTGCTGCTCAAAACCCTTATGCTGCTTTCACTTTGTGGCATGCTTCCTGTACCAGCTTGTTCGGTCTTGCTTGTACCTTCCACCATCTCCATGCTCGTTTTCTCTTTAGTTTCTTCTTCTTCCAGGTCAACCACTTGAGAGAGTGGTGTAATTTTCATCTTTTTGGGAATATCTTACTGACTACCGACACCCAGGGCCTCTGAACTATTCCTCTTATTATAAACACTCAACTTTTGGGCTTTAACAATCACTCTTGGAGAAAATTTCTATGTCTAGATCCGCTGAGGGGAAGACTTTGTTGGTTTTATCTGATCATGATGCAAAGTGACCTCCATATCTGTACATGTTTCTAGATTAGCCAGTTGTTGACGGACGAAATTGACCGCTCGTCAACTGGAGGAGTGAATCCGGTCCGGGTTGTCTAATTAACCCAAGACATTTGGATTAATTCACTCCAACGGGTTTAGTGGCTCCGTTGGACGATCTAAGTCCTAAAGAAAGCGAAAACTATAACTAAAGGAAATACAATAACTTAATAAATAACAATCGCTGAAAACTGTATATACATCTAATATATATCTACAGTTTAACTAACTAATACTTATAAAATAATTATAGTTATCATATGTACAATATATATAAATAATTCTATTTATAATATATATATAATATATACAAACTACGAATTTTAATCTAAATCCGTGAAAATCGAATGTAAATTGATTTTTTAAACAACAATAAAATTACTATCTAATCTTTTGATTTGTTTTCTTAGATGCTTATGCTTAAGAAATCGAATATCAAACTGTCTAATTAAACAAAAGAAATAACAGATGGTAGAAAGTATTTTAACTACAGGAAGCTTCTATATTTATTATACTAATGAAATCAAATAATGGGCTGACCTGTTATTGCATCCAATATCTGTTCAATGTGTAGCATCCAGTCACCTTATCTGATGAGGTAAACCTGAGATAGATCCTGAAATTGCTCCTAATAAATGTGAAGCAGTAATGATGGAGTTTGAATCATAATAATAGAACACATAATAGATGCATTCACAGTAATCTTATAATTCTACAAGCAACCACAATAAGATAATTCTTCCTGTGAGAACTTGCGTATAGATGTTTGATCGAAATTAGAGATAAATCTCTTAATCCAAATTGAACGGATGATTACTATGTGTTATATCTGGGACATGAAAATATGGACAATATATAATCTTTAATCATACCAACTGATAATAAACCACGACGACAAAAGCAATCATAATCTATTAACAAATTGAAATATACATGACTTGAATAAAAACATCATACAGAAAAGCTAAAGATGTGACATATATTGTATTCCATTCAAGTCTGTAGTGAAACATCCATAGTCTTGCCCCAGGCTGAGATGATGCAATGTTTACAAAATAATATGTTTATATAGGTTTCAGGAAACATAACTGTTTCCTGTTGATAAGATCAAATTTGTTTCAAAAATATGGGGGATGCAACCACCTTGATTTTACTGAATATCAAAAACTACCAACAGTGTAATCCATTTACTCAAAATACAAAGTTGATATGGCTGGGAGATCTCAAAAGTGCCCCATATCTTCTTGGAAATCATGGGATCCTTAATCATCCTGAAAACAAATGAAAATGAGAAGATTTCAGATATGTTTTCAATTATTAAATCAAACAACTCGAATTTTCTTAACTGGCTACAGAATCTTACGATTCTGTAGCTAGTTATAATAACAAATGCAATCATATTTAAAAACAAACAAACAAACTAATCTTAACAAGAAAAATAGTTTATTCAATCAAATAGAATATCCTAACTTAAGAGTGACAAAATCATGCTAAAATTTAAAAAGATCATACCTCAAATCATGGCATCAAAACATATCAAGAAATTTTGGAGTTTATGATAGCTGTTGTTGCCTCTACATTCTTGAAAATGACACGACCTGTAGTTTTCAATTGTTTCGCCTTTCCTTGGATAATGGACTCGGGTCTGTTGTTTTCATTTGTCAACCTATTGACTTGGTCTCTTAAAGACTTGAGTTGTGACTGTAGCAATGGGAAATCAGTATAGTACCTGTCAATCCACGATCGACACTCATCACACTGTGACTGCAAGGACTGTGCATTAACACTGATAGCATTAAGGGTCAGAGAATCCTCCACTTGAAAGGTAGGCTTATCACAGAGTTGGATGCCAGGAAATTCTGGGTTATCCTTTAGACAAGGAGGCAGATTGCTAACATAGTTATAGGGTAAGTCAGGGTATAACCCGAATGACATGGGGTCCTCTTAAGCCAAGAATTTTTCAATTTCCGAATCTGAGTCTTCACTCACTTCAATCGTGTTGATTGTGTCTGCATGGGGTTTCAATTTATTTCAATCACATCGAGAAATTAAATGACCAACCCTTTTGTTCTTGAAATTAACATCAACACTGCCCTTTAGCTTCTTTCCTGTAGGTTTTTTAATAGTTTTAATGCTATCCTTTGGATGCGAACCCGGTTAACTGTCCTATTGAGTGACATTAGGGTGGCTCAAGGGTTCATTATTAGGGGAATGATCATAGGCCTGGAGCGGTGGAGAAGAGGCCGTAGGGTTCACAAGGGTTTCAACAATGACCGACTTATCTACCTGTCCCAACTCATTATTGCCAAAACCATTTCGTGAAATGAAATCATCCCAGCTATCATTTTGTAATTGCAACTGGTGCATGAGGATAATTTTAATTAAACCATGATGGAATAAACTCGAATCAGACCTCTGTTTCCTAAACTGTTTACCCATTTAGTACAGACTTCTGAGCAGGTAGTAAGGCATATTCAATGAAAGCCAATAAATCTCATAAGGAGGCATATATGATATAGGGAAACTAGTCCGAATTGACCCTCACAAGTGATGAATTGCTTCACTACAGCAAGTAAATCATGCCATCTAGGTTTCAAGAATGAAATCGGCATACCTCGATCACAACTGGCTATTTTTCGTGAGGTAAACAGTAACGTCCAGGGGACCTCCTCCACTTTTGCATTCTTGAACCATTTCTGACCAACTACTGGCAATCCCGTGGCTTGGCTTAAGAACTCTTCTGTCACTTCTAACTGCACATCACCGATCTTTTACCTACAAGCATCGAAGGTTAAGGAAAACTCTTGGGCGACCTGGAGGTTAAAGCCCTGAAAGTTTTTGATGAACAAATGCCAACCGTTCTTTTCCAGATCCTCCCTAGCGTTATCATACGAAAGCAGATTCTGGACGCCATTTGGTTCGACCCTTACCACTGGGGCCATGCTGAATGGAAGGGAATTAACACATAACTCACAAGTAGGGTTTGGTAAAAAGCCGCAGAGCCATAGCCCTGAGCCTCATCAAAAAATTGTTGTGACAGTTCGAACGGTGGGCAGAGGTGTTAATCACAATGCGTGGGAGAAAAATCGTGAAGCCCGAGACCATACTCGGGAGTGATGGTATCTTGTACTACATATGCCACCTTGGCATTGGGTACATGCTAGGACATAGTACTTTAATACATTGTGCGCGCATCCAAATTTAATTGCAAAGATAGGTGATTTACAAGAATTGAAAATCCAAAGTTTCCATGAAAGAAATATGGTCAATCACCAAGCCAAAATTAATAAAAAATCAAATACCAATTGATGGGGGCCTTTCATTCAAATGACCATAAGTTTCTTAGGCATTCTTAGAATCAAAATGATCATAAACAATGAGAGCAACATGTCCACAACAAGAAATCACAATTCTATCATAAACGATATGTTTCCAATGAAAATTTTGAAACAAAATGATAACGATAGTTGTGAGTTTTCCGTTGATTAAGGTTGGTTGTCATTGATGTCAACCCTTGAAGAAAAACCCGTAGCACAAAGGTTTGGGTAATGGACCCAATAGTGTTTGATGTAAATATGACTCATTATTGTTTTTTCATGGTTGATAAGAGGTAAATATGGATGAACTCCAAAGTGGTCCCCTTATGGTGAAAGCCCTCACGGGAAGACGCTTTGTGAAGTAAGAGAACCCATGCTTAATTGTGGAATAATGAGATGAAGGAAAGTGAATTTTTCAGGGAAAATATCTTAGATGGATAGTGCTTGTCATGTCATTTCTGGTGGTATGTGGAACGTCACATAATTCCTCACGGTTACAGAGTTATGGCCATGAGAAGTTGGAGACCCAAGGTTTGGGTAATGGACCCAAGTTTGTTTGATGGGTAACGGTATGATTTATGATATATTTTCAGATAATAATATTCTATATGGATAGTACATGTCATTCCATTTCTGGTGGTATGTAGAATGTCACATAACTCCTCACGGTTTGAGAGTTATGGCCTTACGAAGTTGGAGGACCCTCATATGTCATCTAGAAGCCCCAAAAGGTCAAAATAATCAAATTGGTTTAAGAGATTTTAAAAGGTAAATAATAAAGTTAAGTGATGAGTGTATTATAATTCAAAGTGAATACAAAATAAATTATTTCAATAATAATTTTAATGGAGAAATTAGAA
>JASDQU010105291.1:162409-221661 GCA_032191745.1 Picea mariana
TTCATAACAGATCCAAATTCAGTGATACCAAATGTGTTTGTTAGGCTAAAGTCTTTAGTATTTGGTGTAACAGTTTCATATCATTTCATCAAATATTTTGTGCGGGGCACGCTCTACAAGGTCTCTCTTTAAAATAAGCCAGAATTCAGAAAGGTATGCCATTTTTGCTATAACTCCTTTTCTGAGAGGTTCCAAGTAGTTCCACTTGGAGGAATTGCATAAAAAACATTGAATAACATTGTGTATATGTTTTAGATCTTTATACATTGCAGGTTCAACGTTATGATTACTTCAAGTTAGGGTTGTTGACTAATCCAAAAMTAGGCATGTGAGACTAAAGAAAGGGTTGATGAAAATGATAGTCTCTTGTTTTTAAAGTTAAGGAAGGTTTGAAGGAATGTGATCATATACACCAGGTCTATTACAGAGCTACAAATCAGATTTGGATGATGAAACTGATGAGGGATTTTGGTTGAGGTATATGTTGAGTACATGGTTGAGACAAGTAGTTGATGAGTTGGCACACATACATGAGGTGTATAGTTGATGATGTTGGTACATATTGATGAGTCATAGTTGATGAGTAGTTGACACATGATTGGTACATACTTGGTACATGGTTGGGTGCACTTGTTTATGGTACAGGTTGATTACAGGTTGGTGCATGGTTGATGCACTTGTTTATGGTACAGGTTGATTACAGGTTGGTGCATAGTTGATGCACTTGTTTATGGTACATGTTTATTACAAGTTGATGCATGGTTGATGCATGGTTTAGATTTATTGGTACAAGTTTACAGTGGTATATCTCACAGTGATAGTGTGACAGTGGTTCCATCATTCTACTTCTACTTCAGGGTGGTAGGACAGGGCGAGGACAGGTGGTTGTAGCCACCTTCCAGTTGTAGCCGAAGAACATTGGGGGTTGTAGCCTCCTTCTGGTTGTAGCCAGAGATTTGGGGAGTTGGAGCTTCACTCAGGTTGTAGCCTGAGAAACTAGGGGGTTGGAGCCTCCTTCCAGCTGCAGCTGGAAAACAAAGGCAGTTGGTGCTTCCAATGAATGTAATTCTTCAAGACATATAAGAAAAAACATTCTGTGGTTTTCTCCCTATTTGGGTTTCCACGTAAAACACTGGTGTACTGTGTATGTGTGTGATTGTTTATTTATTACTGCTCATTATTGGATAATAATTCTACACTGATATGAAATTTGAAGAAAAAGGATTATAATTACGTTATTACTGATTCACCCCCCCTCTCAGTAATCCAACAATTGGTATCAGAGCATGTTCCTTCAGAAATCAGTTTAATCACTGAAAGGTAGATCATGGAAAGTACCAACTCGTATAAATATGGAATACCACAGTTTGATGGAAAAAAGTATGCTTATTGGAGCATAAGGATGAAGGCATATATACAGGCACAGGGATTTCAAGTTTGGAAATCAATTGTAGATGGATACACAACACCAGTAGTTCCACCAACAAATGACAAAGCAGTGAAACTCAGTGAGAATAATTCCAAAGCCATAAATTCACTTTTGAATGGTCTCAGCGATACAGTATTCACCAAATTTGCACATTGTAAATCTGCTAAAGAGATCTGGGACAAGCTTAGAAATATTTATGAAGGAGATTCAAAAGTCAAAACAACAAAGCTTCAAACTTAGAGAGGTCAGTTTGAACAACTAAAAATGAAGGAAGATGAAGATATCACAGCCTACTTCTTACGAGTCGATGAAACAGTGAATGCAATAATAGGATTGGGAGAAGAAATCAAAGAATCTGTAATTGTTCAAAAGGTACTAATATCTCTTCCTATGAGATTCAACCCTAAGATATTAGCACTAGAAGAAAGATCGGATCTAAACTCAATAAGCATGGACAAACTGCATGGAATATTCATAGCATATGAGATGAGAACTGAACAAGAAAATCCAGATGTAAAAGAAGCAGCCTTCAAAGCATCCAAAAGATCAAAGCAAAAGAAAAAGGAACAAGAATAATATAGCAGCAGCATCGACGTCTCGGAAGATGATGAAGAAGTGGCCAACTTCGTCAAAAGACTGAACAAGGTAACCGACGATAGGTACATAGGTAAGCTTCCTTTAATTTGTTTTAATTGTGATGGTATTGGTCATTTTGCTAACAAATGTCCACATAAGAAAAAGAGAAATGATGAAGGTTACTCAAAAGGCAGACAGACATATAAAGGTAAAAGAACTACAAACAAAGTTTTCAGGAAAAACTTTTGCACAAAAGAAGATATCTCATCATCAGATGAAGATGAAGTCAGTGACAGTGAAACAGGGAGAGTTCTATTCATGGTAGTAGAAGACTCTGATAAAGAAGACTCCGAAGAAGAATATGAACAGGGACATCGTAAAAAGAATTTTTATGTATGATAATGAATACCTTCAGTTGTAGATTGAAATCAAGAAATGCTTTTCAAACAACAAGTTATCTTCAACAGGGTTGCAAACTCAGAGAAATATAACAATTGATGTTTTAACAACTTTCAGTAGTCATTTTCGAGTGGAAATTTTTCTGTTATTTTTGTCTGAACTAGCCCGAGGTGCAGGCAGATATGTTTCAAAAGAAAGACCGATAAGCAGAAAGGAAAAATCAAAACAAACCAGCAAAGAAAAACAAACAACAAACAAAACAGAAAATATTTACACAGGGTGCATGGGAGCGTCATGAGGCAAAGTACCTTTTTAGAGCTTGGCCATTCATTGGAAAGGTGTCTGGCTGTCCCTCTAAATTTTGTAAGCGAAAGGAACTGGGATCCAATTTCTCAACAATTAAAAATGGTCCCAACCACAAGTTCTGAAACTTAGTATGCTCTCGTTTTCCCTCATGAGGTTTGTCCCATTTTATGACAAGGTCACCTACCTCAAAATTTCTGTCAGAGGCAGAATTGGAATCGAACCAGTTTTTAACAATGAGTTGATGTTGATCCAATTTTCATTTTGCTTGATCCCTTACTTCCTGCAACTTTAACAAAGCGTTAATTCAACTCTCCAAAGGGGATAGTCTTCTTCCTGTACCTTCTGCGATAACTGCAGAGCTGAAAGAAGGACATGTGGTGGAAGAATCGCTTCCCTGCCGTAAACGAGAAGGAAAGGTGAGTTACCCACAACAGTTTTAGGAGTTACCCTATCAGCCCAGATTGCATTTAACGGTGCGTTATGCCAATCTTTATGGTTTTCGGAGACCATTCTCTTGATAATTTTGATCAGATTTTTATTAGTTGATTCTACCAAACCATTGCCTTGGGGGTAATAGCTAGTAGATTACTTTAATTTAATTCCTTTTTCTAGAGCGAAATCACTCATTTCAAGAGACGAAAAATAAGAAGCATTATCGAATACCAGGCATTCAGGGATACCGAAACAAGTAATAATATTTGAATTCAAGAAGGATATTACCTGGCTGGTATTTACATCTTTTAATGGGGCAGCCTCAGACCACTTGGTGAAATAATCTGTGGCTGTTATGATGTATTTATGCTACTGCGAGGATGGCAGATTGATTGGGCCTATAGTATCCAGACCCCATTACTGAAAAGGGGAGTCTACCGAAACTGGTTGCAAAGGGAAAGCTTATTTCTGTATCCGTCCAGATGCCTTTTGACAAATCACACATTTGCGACATAAGTCATGAGCATCTTTAAAAAGGGTAGGCCAGTAATAACCTGCTCTTAATACTTTATGAGCAGTGGTGTCTCCACTGAAATTCCCACCTGCTTCCCCTGCATGTAATTCCAATAAGACTTTTTCTGCTTCATCCTTTTCAAGACAGCGCATAAGTACTCCATCAAAATTTTGACGAAACAAAATAACATTAACCAGCTAAAAAGAAGCAGATTTTAATCTCAGTGCTCTCCTTTTTGTGGGATCAAGGTAACAAGGAGCTGATCCGTGTATAAGACAAAATTTTATGTCGTCGTACCAAGAACTAACAGGGTTTTGCGCACAACAGATTTGATTTTGATAGTGCTGTCCTAGATTTGACATATCAGTTTCTTCTTGCTGTCCTACAGTTGAATTGGCGACCAACTTGCATAAACCTTGGCCTCTTACAATTTGTGCTGGGGTGATTTCTATGTCATATTCCTGTAAGGATGTGACCTAGTTTGCCCTTTTTTCGCCTAGTTCTTTCTGTACTAACAAATTTATGACAGCCGGGTAAGGGACAATGATTTTCGTCCTAGATTTCAACAGATAAGATCAGAAGTGATTTACTACTTTGAAAACAACATAAGCTTGCTGATCTACTGCTGGGTAATTAAGTTTTCCCCCCTTGAAGGCTGAGCTCATAAAGGCGATTGTAACCTCGTTGTTTTTAGCGTTCTTTTGAGTTAGGACAACAACATGAGATCGATCTGAGGTAAATGTGTAGAGGGTGAAGTCTTGCGAAAAGTCGGGGATCATTAGAGAAGGAGCATCTATTATGGCCTTTTTTATTGAATTAAAAGCCTGGATTTCTAAAGGTCCCCAATGGTACTGTACATCATTTTTTATTAACTTTTGTAATGGTCTCACCATTTCTGAAAAGTTGGGGATGAATCTCCTAACGAAGTTTATCTGACCTAAGAAAGATTGCATGGAATTTTTTGATGAGGGAGGGGGTAGTTTCGAAATGACTTGAGTCCTTTCAGGGTTGATAATCATCCCTTTGCTCGATACAATGAATTTGAGGAGCTTACCTTGTTCTACTATGAAGATAGATTTTTTAGGATTTAAAGAAATGCCGTACTTACGACATCACTGTAGAACAGATCTTAAATGAGCTAGACGATCTTCTTTATTTTTCAAGAAGACAGTGACGTCATCTAGGTAAACTACTACAGATTGATTGATTAAACCGCAGAAAGCGATGTCCATCGCTCTCTAAAAAGTGGCACCGATGTTTATGAGTCCAAAGGGCATCTTTCTATAAGCGTAGGTGCCCCATGGAGTACGGAAAGTAGTTTTGTGCTGGTCTGAGGGAGACATAAGTACTTGGTTGTACCCTGAAAAACCATCCAACAAGGATAATATTTCAGAACCAGATACCTGTTGAAGGATCTGTTCCATGGGAGGGACAGGGTAGTTGTCTTTATCAGACGCTTGGTTAAGATTTCAGAAATCGACACATAGTCGGATTTCACCACTCTTCTTTTTGACAGGGACAAGATTAGAGACCCATTGTGTGTGCTTAACTGGGAAAATTATTTTAGCATTCATGAGTTTGTTTAATTCTTTCTTGACCGTTGGTTCGAGTTTTGGGTGCATTTTCCTTAACTTTTGTTGAAAAGGTTGGGTTTGGGGTTTCATGGGAATAATGTGTTGTATGATATTAGGATCAAAGGTTTTTAGGTCGTCATACGTCCAGGAAAAAACATCTTTGAATTCCTTAAACAACTTGATAAATGCTACATTTTCTTTCTCAGAACACCCCAACCCTAAATTAATGCACTGTGGGTTGTCTTTGGTTCCCAAATTTACTTTTTCATGTGTCAAGGAGGAACTATTCGTTTTACAATTCACTGATTTTCTGAACTTGTCGTGAAGATCATAAAATTTTTCTAATCTAACCACAGATTTTGGGATAGAGTTTACCATGTCTGATGCAGATTCTGGGGATCTCGGATCTGGTATTACCGTAAAGTCGCGAAGATTTTCGTCATGGGTACCTTCGTCGATCACCGCGCCGTGGAAAGTTTCTTCAATATGAAGAAAAATTATAATTTGTTGATCGACATCGAAGACTCTCCAATTCATGATATTGTCTGGAACGGACAGTCTGAATAATAGTTCGACTAAAAATGCATTTGGAGATAAGTCTTCTGTAGGAAAAAGTTTTGAAGTGACGTTAGCTAACATATCAGCGTCCGAATTATTCAATATAGGAATAGAATTTATGTTAAATGCGGAAAACTTGTTCATCAAATTCCATAACTCAGTCTGATGGCTTTTAAGGTGCATAGATAAACAATGGATAGAATTTTTTATCTGTCTAACCACGATTTTCGAATCACCAAAGACAGTCAAATTTTGAATGTTCAGGTCTAATGCTTTTCTGAGGCCTTGCAGGAGTGCCTCATATTCGGCCGTGTTGTTTGTACATTCGAATTCTAACCGACAAGCAATCAAAGTCTTGTTACCTGCTGGATCGATGAGCACGCACCCTGCACCAAATCCTTCCTTAGATTTTGACCCATAAAAGTAAAGAGACCATATTTGATTTTCGTCAGGTGCATGGGACCACTGGGAGAAGGCTGTTGACTGCGTGCACGTCATAATTTCAGATTGCTGTTCCGGGTCAGTGATGGTAGAAGTTTCGGCCATGAAATTGCCAAAAAAAGTGTCCATCCCCTGTATTTAAGGAGAATTGGCATAAGGAGTGAATGGTTCATTGGGATCATTTAAAATTAGTCACCATGAATTTCAGATAACGTTTATGATTTACCTTGATTCTGTTGGGCTTTCCATTCTCGGGTAGCCATAAGTAAGACCAATCCGTTGCAAAATAGCCATGTAATTGATCTGACCAGTCTCTACTTAAAAGAAAACAATAAACTTCTGGGATATCTACAACAATGATATCAATCACTTGATGAACTTTAGGATTAGACGACAATCTTATAAGCACATTCTTTAATTCGCCTATCACTTTAACACTAGTTTGATCATGCTGGATAATTTTCAAGCTGAATGGTTGAACTTCGGCATTAATCTTTTGACAGACAGACCAAGGCATTATGTTAGATGATGCACCTGAATCTACCATATAGTTATGTACATTCCTATTGAAAATTTCAAAACTCAACAAAAATGGAGGGACATTTCTGCGAGTATTAATGGTGGAAGTTTGTTTTTTTTACTCGCAGCCTCTGAAACTGGTTTATCTACATTTGTTACATTATTTACAGGAAGGTCTCTTTTATCATGAGGCTCAGATGTAGTTTTGGCATAGGCCTTCTGAGGAAATTTGGGGCTATTTTGAACACCTTTGTTGCTGTTTTCCGCAATATTCTACAACATTTTTTGCAGAAGAAAAGGGAATTTTAATAATTTGTAAACATAAATGTTAGCCCTAAGATTTTTTAGATCTTCAATCAAATCATAATCTAAACTTGGGTTTACTGAATTCTGTTTAGTCTCAATCGATTTAGACTGTTTTGGAGGCAAATTCGTCGTAATTTCAGAAGAAGGCTTATTTGCTGTCTTGCTCCTAGTATTGTAAGGATGAACTATTTCGAAATTAGCTTGAAAAATGCTATCCGAAAAATGTCCGAAAATGTTCAGAGAGGATTCATCTTCTTCTACTGTCTCTTGTTCTGCTACCTCTTCAGGAATCTCGGGAGGAATCAAGTTATAGTGTGCTTCTAGGATCGTTTGAATAGCAAATTGTAGGCTTTCTAGATTTAGGCCTTCAGCATTTGAATTAGATCAGTTGGTGGGAAAAGGCTTCCTAAAAGGGGGTTTGTAAGGCCCTTTGCTCGAAGAAGCTTCTTCAACTGACCTTTTCAAATCTATAACTTGGTTGGACAATTTCTGAACGACTTTCTGTAAGTTTTCTAAGTCCTAACTCTCAGGTTGAGCTTTGTTTTAGGGAGGTCTAGGAAGGATTTCGATTTTCTTCTTAGAGGATGAGCTGGTCTCTATATCGTTACTGGTAGTGTCTTTTAAGCTGAGAATATATTTCTCGATCTGACTGGCCTCTTCGAAGGCTTCTAACAACATGGCTTTCTTGGATCTTTTTACCCAAATGACTATGTTTTGATGTAATGCATTCGTGTAGTATGCGACAATAAGATTCTCGGCAGGCATCGAATCCATGGGGATTCGGTTCTTTAGTGTCAGGAACCTTTGATTAAAGTCTTTGATCTTTTCTTTGGGGTTCATTTTTAAACTAGAAAGCTCCATGACTAGAACTTCAGGAGACTTGTCATCTCCGAACTTCTCAAGGAAATATGACTCAAATTTATCCCATGACATGATGGTGTGGGGCTGTTGGGCAAAGTACCAAGTAGAGGCATTGCCTTCAAAGGTGTAGGGAAACAATCTACATACTACGTTTTCATGCTCAACACTATGGAGTCTAATGGCTAGCATAAAATTTTTAATGTGATCTTCAACGATTTGTTTGGATTCCGGGTCAAATTTAGGGAGCCATTTCTCCGGGTGTTTGGGTAAAGGATGCTGATGCCCATGTATGGCCACTGCATCTTGGTCAAGCCAGGGTCTGGCAGGATTGTTCGGATTGGCCATAGGTGTGGGTGTTGTCGAAGGCTGGGATGAGGAACTGCCTCCGTCTGAGGATTCTTCTCTAGAAGAAGAAGGAGATGAAGGGGGTGGTGATGGTGGAATACCAGATCCTCATGCTATAGGAGTGAGGATATGATCTGGATTTGTAGGGTTTAAGGTAAGGTCAATACCTTGAAGTTGTTCTCTGATGTCAGAGAATTCTAATGGTTGATTCAAAGGTCAGTTTGGTTGTCTAATACGGGCTAAGACATTGTGCATTCTTATGAGGGATTGATGAACAATCTCTTGTATGCCACCACTAGAAGGATCTGGAGTTACTGGTTCAACTGTGATCCATAGATCGTCGTTTGATGTGGTTGCTGTTTGAGGGACAATGTTATTGTCTGAACGAATTTAGTTACTATAGGTGAGAGGGTAGGTGGGGGAGGAGTCTTACAACCTCCTCGTGCCATTAATAGTTTTCAGGCCCTCCTTCTAACGCCATTTGTTGACGGGCGAAATTGACCGCTCATCAACTAGAGGAGTGAATCCGGTCCGGGGTTGTCTAATTAACCAAAGCCATTTGGATTAATTCACTCTGATGGGTTTAGCGGTTCCGTTGGCCGATCTAAGTCCTAAAGAAAGCGAAAAATATAACTAAAGGAAATACAATAACTTAATAAATAACAAAAAACTGTATATACATCTAATATATATCTACAGTTTAACTAACTAATACTTATAAAATAATTATAGTTATCATATGTACAATATATACAAATAATTCTATTTATAATATATATATAATATATACAAACTATGAATTTTAATCTAAATCCGTGAAAATCGAATGTAAATTGATTTTTTAAACAACAGTAAAATTACTATCTAATCTTTTGATTTGTTTTCTTAGATGCTTATGCTTAAGAAATCGAATATCAAACTGTCTAATTAAACAAAATAAATAACATATGGTAGAAAGTATTTTAACTACAGGAAGCTTCTATATTTATTATACTAATGAAATCAAATAACAGGCTGACTTGTTATTGCATCCAATATCTGTTCAATGTGTAGCATCCAGTCACCTTATCTGATGAGGTAAACCCGTGACAGATCCTGAAATTGCTCCTAATAAATGTGAAGCAGTAATGATGGAGTTTGAATCATAATAACAAAACACATAATAGATGCAGTCACAGTAATCTTATAATTCTACAAGCAACCACAATAAGATAATTCTTCCTGTGAGAACTTGCGTATAGACGTTTGATCGAAATTAGAGATAAATCTCTTAATTCAAATTGAACGAATGATTACTATGTGTTATATTTGGGACATGAAAATATGGACAGTATATAATTTTTAATCATACCAACTGATAATAAACCACGACGACAAAAGCAATCATAATCTATTAACAAATTGAAATAAACATGACTTGAATAAAAACATCATACAGAAAAGCTAAAGCTGTGACGTATATTGTATTCCATTCAAGTCTGTAGTGAAACATCCATAGTCTTTCCCTAGGATGAGATGATGCAATGTTTACAAAATAATATGTTTATATAGGTTTCAGGAAACATAACCGTTTCCTGTTGATAAGATCAAATTTGTTTCAAAAATATGGGGGATGCAACCACCCTGATTTTACTGAATATAAAAAACTACCAACAGTCTAATCTATTTACTCAAAATACAAAGTTGATATGGCTGGGAGATCTCAAAAGTGCCCCATATCTTCTTGTAAATCATGGGATCCTTAATCATCCTGAAAACAAATGAAAATGAGAAGGTTTCAGATATGTTTTCAATTATTAAATCAAACAACTCAAATTTTCTTAACTGGCTATAGAATCTTACGATTCTGTAGCTAGATATAATAGCAAATGCAATCATATTTAAAAATAAACAAACAAACTAATCTTAACAAGAAAAATAGTTTAGTCAATCAAATAGAATATCCTAACTTAAGAGTGACAAAATCATGCTAAAATTTAAAAAGATCATACCTCAAATCATGGCATCAAAACATATCAAGAAATTTTGGAGTTTACGATAGCTGTTGTTGCCTCTACATTCTTGAAAATGACACGACCTGTAGTTTTCAATCGTTTCTCCTTCCCTTGGATAATGGACTTGAGTCTGGTGTTTTCATTTTTCAACCTATCGACTTGGTCTCTTAAAGACTTGAGTCGTGACTGTAGCAATGGAACATCAGTATAGTACCTGTTGATCCATGATCGACACTCATCACACTGTGACTGTAAGGACTGTGCATTAGCACTGATAGCATTAAGGGTCGGAGAATCCTCCACACGAAAGGTAGGCTTATCACAGAGTTGGATGCCAGGAAATTCTGGGTTATCCTTTAGACAAGGAGGCAGATTGATAACATAGTCATAGGGTCGGTCAGGGTATAACCCAAATGACACGGGGTCCTCTTCAGCCAAGAATTTTTCAATTTCCGAATCTGAGTCTTCACTCACTTCAATCGTGTTGATTGTGTCTGCACAGGGTTTCAATTTATTTTGAGCACATCGAGAAATTAAACGACCAACCCTTTGTTCTTGAAATTAACATCAACACTGCCCTTTAGCTTCTTTCTTGTAGGTTTTTTAATAGTTTTAATGCTATCCTTTGGATGTGAACCCGGTTGACTGTCCTATTGAGTGACATTAGGGTGGCTCAAGGGTTCATTATTAGGGGAATGATCACAGGCCTGGAGCGGTGGAGAAGAGGCCGTAGGGTTCACAAGGGTTTCAACAATGACCGACTTATCTACCTGTCCCAACTCATTATTGCCAAAACCATTTCATGAAATGAAAGCATCCCAGCTGTCGTTTTGTAATTGAAACTGGTGCATGAGGATAATTTTAATTAAACCATGATGGAATAAACTCGAATCAGACCTCTGTTTCCTAAACTGTTTACCCATTTTGTACAAACTTATGAGTAGGTAGTAAGGCATATTCAATGGAAAGCCAATAAAACTCATAAGGAGGCGTAGATGATATAGGAAAACCAGTTCGAATCGACCCTCACAAGTGATGAATTGCTTCACTACAGCAAGTAAATCATGCCATCTAGGTTTCAAGAATGAAATCGGCATACCTCGATCACAGCTGGCTATTTTTCGTGAGGTAAACAGTACCGTATAGAGGACCTCCTCCACTTTCGCATTCTTGAACCATTTTTGACCAACTGCTGGCAATCCCATGGCTTGGATTAAGAACTCTTCTGTCACTTATAATTGCACATCACTGATTTTTTCCCTACAACCATCGAAGGTTAAGGCAAACTCTTGGGCAACCTGGGGGTTAAAGCCCTGAAATATTTCGATGAACAAATGCCAACCGTTCTTTTCCAGATCCTCCCTAGCATTATCATACGAAAGCAGTGTCTGGATGCCATTTGGTTCGAACCTTACCACTAGGGCCATGCTGAATGGAAGGGAATTAACATAAAACTCACAGGTAGGTTTTGGTAAGAAGCCGTAGAGCCATAGCCCCGAGCCTCATCAAAACAATGCTGTGACAGTTCGAACAATGGGTAGAGGTGTTAATCACAATGTGTGGGAGAAAAATCATGAAGCCCGAGACCATACTCGGGAGTGATGGTATCCTGTACTACATATGCCACCTTGGCATTGGGTACATGATAGGACAAAGTACTTTAACACATTGTGCGCGCATCCAAATTTAATTGCAAAGATAGGTGATTTACAAGAATTGAAAAGACAAAGTTTCCATGAAAGAAATATGGTCAATCACCAAACCAAAATTAATAAAAAATCAAATACCAATTGATGGGGTCTTTCATTCAAATGACCATAAGTTTCTTAGGCATTCTTAGAATTGAAACGATCATAAACAATGAGAGAAACATGTCCACAGCAAGAAATCGCAATTCTGTCATAAACGATATGTTTCCAATGAAAATTTTGAAACAAAATGATAACGATAGTCGTGAGTTTTCATGCTTTCAGTCATGAAAACTAATGTATGAATAGATGATAGGTAAAATGCGACGATTTACAACTGTCGTTTAGAGAAACACTTATGAAGAGTAGTAAAATTTCATAGACCCTGTAGGCAGTTTTATAAAAATGATAATTATATACTTGCTGCCAACACCAGTTTGTCAAATCCTTCAACATGCTCGTGCTCATAGGGGCCCAATTTTCTCATCAACCTTCTCTTTGATATGATCTGATGTAGGTCATATTTCCTTCCTTGCAATTGTGTAAACCTGAATTCATTGAATTTGGCTTGGATCTGAGGTAAACATGATTTGTTTTTTACCACAAAGGGTCCAACTATGAAAGGGAATTTTAGGTTAGATGTTTTGTGTGCTTTCAGAAAGTGCTCTGTTTCTGAAATGATCCTTTGTCTGATGAACTCTAAGGAAAAAAATTTTGGAGACAAAAATACTGGTAAAAGATAAGGTCCTTCTTGATATCCATACACCCATATCACAGTAGATTGTATGAACAACATCCAATATCCTACTTTGCTCTCTGTATTTGGTGGTAAAAAACTTTTCATTTCTTCTAGAACCCTAGGCAAGTCTGAGCCGAAGATAAGACTGTACACCCTGGACATGATCTTATTGATGAAAATAAGCATGGTGATCCTTTTACATTCAGTTGAGATGAAAGCGGTTTCAGGGAATTCCATCTTGTTCGATTCTAGAAACATCCTTAACAAGTGCGTATAGTATCTGAAGTGTCTCAATGAACTAACGTTTACTAGCTGTCGATGCATATTATCAACTATGAATCTGTCAAAACTAATACAGAACAAATGATGAGACTTTGACACAAAAAAGGTTAACAAGAATCCTAACATGACTTCTACTACGAACTTTTCGTTATCTAACCCTAAAATTTGGCTAAGTAGGGAACAAGCCCACTGGACCTCAATGATCATAATGCTCACATTGACAGGTAATGAATTTTTTTACGAGTGTTGTTTAGGTTTGACAATGGTTTTCAGAAACAAGGTTTTTACTTCTAGAGGACATTCTCTGTAAACTGCGATCATCTTCTCTTCATCGAAGGGATCTAACGCTACAAAGGACTCTGATACATCGAGGGTGTGTCAGAGTGACGAGTTGTCTATTTCACATAAAACCTCTGACTCTAATTTATTCAAAATGACTCTTTCTTCTTATGAATATTGCTCGGCACACTAGCTTATGAACTCAGGGAAAGGAAAGACTACTTCTACGACATAATGGATAATGGAGGCTTGAGCCATTCCGAGGAAAGGGATCTACTTCCTAACATTGTCTAACAAATTTGATTTAGACACAGAAACGAGCGAGACTGTTATCTCTATGTTGAAAACATCAGAGTCCCTGTCAACTAGGGCTTCTTCTCTAGAGGTGATGTCTTATTCATTCATGGATAAAATGACAGGACTAGTGGCCATTGTGAAAAATACCTATCATGTGACGAAGAAAACGCGAATCTGATCCAACTTTGAGCTTGAGTTTCGAATGAATGGTTTGCGCCAGATTTTGAAAGTTTGAATGCTACAAAGTATCATAAAATAATGCTGACGATCCTCCTTTTATATGCGCATACCGACATCGGGGATAGGAGAAAGCGATCTTAGGCAAACTTCTTTTCGCCTCGATGTAGTTCTAGAGGCGCCACACGTCCACGAATAAAACCATAGTTGTTTTCCCCGGCCCACCTTCAAATGATTAATCCTTGCACTGCTTCAATCGCCGATATGAGTTTCAACCGTTGATCTGGATCACTCTAAGATCTATGGTCCATCGTGTCCAAACAAATTTCGATATCAGAGATTGGAGAAAGCGGTCTTAGGCAAACTTCTTTTCTCGCCGATGTAGCTCTAGAGGCGCCACGCGCCCACGAACAAAACCATAGTGGTTTTTCTTGGCCCTCCTTTGAGAAATTATATTCCGCGCTGCTTCATCCCCCAATATGCCTCTCAACCATTGATCCAGGCTCTTTTAGATCGATGGTGATCCATAGAATCCTGCCTTTCGTGCCTCCGCTATATTTGTTCGCATGCCTCCATATAATATTTTATCCTCAAACTATCGCACCTCCATAGCGATGTGGATTTTTACTAAATCTACGAAACTCAAATCCTGATCTGAAAATTGTTATGATGATAACATAGGCTCCAACTGGGGATGCTATCCTCCTTGCGAGGTAGCAAAGAATTGAAGACCAAGTGCCTACCCATTGGACTGTGGTCTAATAGTACGATCTGAAGCTGATGATATTTATTTGAAAAAACTTAAAATCTATCCATCATAGCTCAAGGCCTTCACCTCAGGCTTCAACTATGCTGCTTTATTCCAACTTTTCATGTGTAAAGAAAAATGCAAAACGATTATTTATAATGAACGGCGAGGTGATGATTTTTAAAACAATGTAATGCTTGAGGAACCTGCCATTCACAGGCCCTCCTCCAACGAGTTCTCCATTACTTTCCTGTAACAAATAGGCATTTCTCCCACGGTAAGCTGTGATTTTGAATGGACCCAACCATAGGTTATCAAATTTCCCATGTTTCCCTATTTCTTCGTTTCTGGCATCCCATTTTAGCACCTAGTCTCCTGGTTTGAAGTCATCCACTTTGGTATGTTTGTCGAAAGCTTATTTGATCTTGTCTTGGTGTAGCTGAGCATTATGAAAGGCCTTTTCTCTAGTTATCTGTACATTGATGAGCTCATCATTTCTTCTCCTACTAGCGTCTGCTTCCGCCTCTTTCTCCTGTAACAACTTCATTACCGACAATCCTAATACAATAGGAAAAATTTCTTCAGTGCCGTAGATGATTTGGAAAGGGGATGTGGAAATGGATCTCTTTGGGGATATTCTGTAAGCCCATAGTGCTTGGATGAGCTTTTTGTGCCATGGCTTTTTATTTTCTTGCATCAATTTTTTGATGATTCTGACCAAGATTTTATTCGAAGACTCATCTAACCCATTCCCCTGAGGGTAGTATGACGTGGAATGACCCAGGGTGATGTTGTAATCACTATATAATTTCTCCAATTTCTTAGACTTGAAAGTTGCTACATTGTTTGTTATAATTTTGATCAGGCATTCGAATCTGGACAAAATATTATCTTCTAGGAATCGAATAATGACATCATCTGTAGCCTGTCTGGTGGGGACTGCCTCAATCCACTTAGTGAAATAATCGATTGCTATCAGGATCCATTTGTGTTGGGAAGAGGATTGTGGATGGATTTCCCCTATGAAATTAAGGCCCCACTGTCTGAAAGGAGCTTCCACTGAAATGGGTTTTAAAGGTAGAGCCTGTAATTTTCCTTTCCCGTAAAAAATTTGATATTCATGGCACTTTGAGACTTCTTTATAAACATCAAGAAAGACGGTAGGCCAATAAAATATAGCCCTTAGAATTTTATGCATGGTTGTCTTCTACTACTGATGACCTCCATAGTCACCTTTATGGAATTCTCTGCTTCTCCTTCTATTAAACAACTCAATAAAATCCCCCCTAGATCTTTCCAATATAGTAATTCATTTACTATACAAAATTTTGCTGCCTTCAATTTCAAGAATCCGGCCTTTGTCTTACTAAATTCAAGAGGAGCCTACAAATTCTTCAGCACAAAGATGATATCAGCATACCATGCAGAGTCAAGAAATTTTCGGGATATTGGTGGAGTGACCCTTCTTTTGTGACTTCTGACAGATCTGCTGTGAAATTTATCCCCAAAAGTTCACAATTCGTCTGTGCCATCAACCTTGCCAGCCCTTTCCATTTGATCAACTTTATGGGCTTGATTTCAAGATCATATTCTAATAACACTGCAATCCATTTTCCCCTCTTTCCTTCCGGATTAGGCTGTGTCAAGATCTCTTTCACTGAGCTACTGGGAACATAAGCAATGATATGTGAATGTAGGATGTAAACCCTAAGTTCATTCAATGCCTTGAATAAAGCATACACTTGCTTCTCCATTATGTCATATTTCAAAAGGGCATCTCTTAATGTCTTACTGTAGTATGCTATGGGCTTCTCAAAACCCTAATCATCTTTCTGGAGTAGCACATCTGCAATTGTGTGTTTTGAGGCAAAAGAGAATAGTATGAAGTCTTTCTCAAAATTGGGACTAGCCAGTACAAGATCCTTTGTCAATGCTACTTTGATGTCTTCAAAATATTTTATAGCTTCAGGGATCCACTTGATTTCATTTCCCTTCTTTAGCATATTGGTAATATGTTTTATGATTTCAGCCAAATTAGGAATAAATCTCCTAAGGAAGTTCACTTTTCCCAGGAAAGATTGTACCTCATTTTTTCTTCTGGGTATGCCAATTTTCAAGATCCCCTCAACTCTGCTGGGGTCTACCTTTATCCCTTCTCTCGAAATGATGTGACCCAACAAATTTCCTTCCTCCATGTCAAAATTTGACTTTTTAGGATTCAAAGAGATCCTGAACTTTCTGCATTTTTGAAACGTCCTCCTGAGATGTTTGAGATGTTCTTCATCTGAGGTAGAATACACAGTGATGTCATCAAGGTAGATAAAAATGAATTTATCCTTTTCGTCAGCAAAATATATATCCATAGATATTTGAAATGTTTCCCCTACATTCATAAGCCCAAATGACATTTTGGCATACATAAATTTTCCCCATGGTGTGGTAAATGCCGTCTTCTCCTGGTCATCAGGATGCACCATAATCTGATTATACCTAGAGAAACCATCTAACATTGACATCCTTTGAGAGCCCACTACCTTATGCAAAATGTGATCCATTTTAGGCAATGGATAATGGTCTTTTAGAGACACCTTATTCATATTATTGAAGTCTACACAGCCTAATTTCTCCACTCTTTTTTCTAACTGGCACCAGGTTGGCCTACAATCTGGAAAACCTTAGGGACACTATGATTTTTCCTTCAAATAGTTTCTTTACTTCCTTTTCTATCAGTGGTAACAATAGAGGGTTCATTCTTCTTAATTTCTCTTTGAACGACTTGTGGTCTTCTTTGATTGGGATAACATGCTGGATTATATTGGTATCATAAACTTTCAGATCATCATAGCTCCAAGCAAAGACACTAGGGAATTCCTTCATTAATTTCACATACCTCTCTTTGAATTCAGGACTGCACCTCTTGGACAACTTAACGATCTTTGGATCCTCTAGAGTCCCGATATTGCAATCTTCCAGATCCCCTTCATTTACTGTAATCTTTGGGATTCTAGCCACGCCATTATTATCAAAGAGTTTCTCTAATGGTACTAGGCCTTTGGGAATAATGTTGCTTTTCAACCATACAATATCTCTGCCAACAATATGATTGTCAAAATATCCTTCCTTTGTGAAAGAAACTACATCTACCTCATCATCGCAGTATTCATCATCATTGTTTAAATTCTCAAATCCGTTCTCCACTTTTAGGAAGCTTTCTATCTGTTTATCGTTATCAAAGATTTGCCAGTGCTTCATATTGTCTGGTACTGTTGGCCTATACTTGACTTCAACCTTGTATCTTTTTTCAAGGAAAATTGGGACTTTGAACACTGCTGCTAAGGTAGCCAAGGCATCAACAACTTGATTTTGTTCCCTTGGAATTGCTGAAAGATTGCATTATAAAAATTTCTCCAGGAGGTCTAGTACCAGGTTTCTGTAAGCTCTCATTCTGGGCTATTTTTCTTGGTAGATGCCTTTGATCTAATTTATGATAAGATCAGAGTCTCTAAGTACAATGATTCTTTTGGCACCTAATTCTTCCAAAACTTTCAACCCCAATATTAACGCTTCATACTTGGCCATATTATTGGTGCATTCGAAAACAAGTTTGTAAGAACATAATTTTGAATCTCCGTTGGGATGATAGATCCATATGCCAACTCCAGCTCCTTCTCTGCATGCAGCTCCATCAAAATTCATTTTCCATATCTCATCCTCTGCATCACCTTGCTTCTCTTAAAGTTCCTCCACCTGTTGGTTAAGCTCATTTTTGTCAGCTATGATGATCTCTGTTTCCTCTTCTTCGGAGCACAGGTCATTGAAGAAAATAGATGACCCCAATTCAGTTTCTACCGAATAGATATGATGATTGCTTGGTTGTGATTTACTGCTGACCATATATTTAAGCATAACCTCCCTATACAATATTCTATCTTGACCAATGACAGGAATAGTAGCATATGACATATCCATCTGGAGGGTTCCTTTTAGTTTTTCAACCCATGACCTAGACAACAACATACCAAATTTTTGAGGGATATCAACAACCACTATGTCCATCACCATATTCTTAGCTGGTATTTGTGCCAAACAAACCACCATGTCTTTGATCATGCCAAGGCATTTCACCTTTCTATAATCGAAGGAGAACAAGTCCTTATAAGGTCTTGTGACATCGAGACCTAATTGGTCCATGAACACTTTGGGCATCAGGTTGTGAGATGCTCCAGAGTTCAGCATAGCATTATGCATAGTCATGTCGTGGATTTTAAAGATGACATAAAAAGGAGGGACTTCTTTGTTTTCGCTACTTTCTTCTAATCTTGGCCCAAATAGGATGGCTGGGTGATCATCTTGTATGTTCAGGGTATCAGAGGTTTGTCCCATCTTCAACATCTTGATGATCTGATTTTGGTACTTTCTATTCTTGATCAATTCATTAAATGGTACTGAAATCTTTATTTTAGCCATCTCACTTTCAAAATCAAAAGAGGATGAGGTTTTCACTACCTCTTTGGTGACCATTTATTTTCTTGTAAATAATTTCTTCCGAGGTTCTTCCTTCTACTTCCCCCTTTCCATAGTGTCCTTTGCAGTTGAATATTTCACAGTAGAATCCTTTGCAACTGAATCCTTTGCAATATAATCTCTTTTGGGCTGACTTGAAGAAGGTATGTTATTCTGAGCTTCTTTGGTGGGGTTTCCCTTTGGAGGGTTTGGAAGTACCTTTTGATTTCGAAGGTTATATTGCCTTTGGAATTGCATGATGGCATTTTTCAATCCAGTCTCATAATCTTCCCTTTCTACTGATACCCTCTCTTCTTCATCTTGCAAAAAGATCTCACTTGCATCCATGAACTGGTCGTGTTCTTCTTTGGTAAAAAATACCTCTATTTCTTTATCATCATAACAGTTCACGTTGTCTTCAAAATATGCATCATAATCCTCATTCACATAATTCTTCTGAAAAGGAGGCCTTATTTGCTGTTTCCCTTGATTTCCTTGGTTTCCCTGATTTGCCCAGTTTCCCTGATTTTCCCTGATTTGCCTGGTTTCCTTGATTTGCCTGATTTTCCTGGTTTTCCTTTTATTCTTGAGTTGCTTGATTTCCCTGATTTCTTGGCTCTCTGTGCTTAATCTGAGGGATATATGGTCTTCTTGGATTTCTGGGTGGGCCATCGACATGTTCTCTGGGGTTAGGCCTATTTCCTAGAGCCATTCTTTCCATCATCCGCTCCATGTTTCCCATCATTGCTTCAAATATTTCCTCTGATGTTTGTGATGTTGAAGGCTATGCTTTGTCTTGAGCTCTGTTCGTGTCCCTGCTAACATTAGCTTTCATCTTCCCTGAAGCCATTAGGTTCACTTCAACCTTTATAGCATCGATCATCATATCATCCAACATGGTAGATCTTTGTTCTCTTAATAATAAAGCAAAATCACTTTCAAAATAATCAACGTATCTGAGTTGAGCAGCTCTAGGGGGGGGCGGGGGGGTTTACCTCAGCAGAGATTGTATGGTAGACCTTCATGAATCTGGCTGAAAACTCCTGTACTTTTTCGTCGGGTGACCTCTTCACGTTGTTGTACTGTGTCAACAACTGAAAGGGATTTTTCTTATCTCCCCATTTTGCAATGAAGCTTGTCTCAAAAGCTTTGAAATTTGCAATACTAGCATCACACAGTTTAAATTGCTTAAACCAAGATCATCACAAGATGAATTCTGGGATTTTAACTATCGAGTTTAAATAGAAGAGAGTGTAAATGGAATAAAGGATCACATGAAATACATATGATGAAAGAAGACAAAACTCATATCACCACCAATTATAATCTTTTCATAGAGACTTCAAAGCTTCTGCATATATATTCAATTTAGCTTCAGAAAATTACAATAGAGTTTGAAACAACCAAAAAGGGTGCTCTTGCACTTCTGCCAACATTAATTCAATCAAATTCCCCAACATTTATACAGTTCGATTACAATGGATGAAACCGAAACGTTTCAGCTTCTAAAACTAATAATAGTAATTGCAACTGACAGTCTTGGTATATGAACCGATTTACAATGATTACTCAAAAGATGTTTCAAAACTAAAAACATATTTCTCTGACTACTCAGCTTCCTTTATGCCATCTTGCTTGTCCTGATCTCCTGTAGAACTTGCTGGCTTGGTGACACCTGGAGGTCACTTACTGATCTCGGGAAAACTGCATTTCGTCTTGCCTAGCCGCATGATTTCCTTCCATTGTGAGTCAAAAGGAATCTCGTATTCCATCATCTTCTTAATCAGAATCTCTAGGTCAATGCACGTGGCGTAGGTCATAATTGACAAGCCAATCTTCACTGTTTTAAATTGATTCAAAATTTCAAAGTCTGTGACCAAATACTCTACCAGACTTGGGCCTTTCAGACTTTCCTCCATAGTTTCAAATTTGTAATGGTCCATCCTACATTGAATGAGAAGAGAATTGCAGTCTTCTTGATTGTATAATGAACCTTTGCCATCCCAAAATGGTGGGAGGCCCTTGGCAAACAATTGTTCTAACGTGTCTTTAAACTCCTGTATACTGTGCTCCATTTGCATAGCTTTGTTCTGAATCAATTTGAGCAAGTTGTGCTTGGCGATGATTCTCTTGGCCTAGATGATCAAAGCAGTTATGTCCTTTACCCCAATAGTCTGAAGATCAGTAGTGGGAAAAAAATTCAGCAAATCAATAACGTTCTGGGCCCATTCTGAAGGTTTCTTGGCTAATGTTTCATTAATAACAATACACCTGCTTCGGGCTGTGGTAGCCACACTGTCTTTGTCATTTATAAAATTCAGATAAACTATGAACTTAGTGGCCTCTACAACAATAGCATCCTAGATCACGTGTTTATATCCCTGCAACAGTGTTTTATCTTTTAACCTTGTCATCAACTTGCTTACTCTCTCTTGCAAATCTTGATTCTCCCTTTGGAGTGGAGCCATCCTTTCATCTTTTGTTTTCATCTCTTGTTTCGTCTTTTCCAAGGCTTCCTTAAGGTTTTTGATTTCCCTTGTCTATAAACCCACTTGGGACATGGCTTGGACCAATCCATCAGTGCTCGATCCAGCTTCCGCATTAGCAGGTACAATGACAACCATATATGATGTTGCTACTTTTCCCTATAACCAATTCTCTTTCTCCTTTTCCAGCTGCAACACTTTACTTTGTAGTTTAACGCTTCTTGTTTGAATGTTTCTTTCTCTTTCTCAAGGGCAGCCAACTCTGCTGCCTGTGGATGTTCAGTAGGGGACATCTTTAGCTTCTTCTTCAGACCCTGGATTATCTTGTCTTTCTCATCTAAGGAATCCTTTACTCCTTGAGGGCCTTCAAACTCCAATATTTTGACCTGTGTCTGCCAGAATTTGCTGGATGCTTTCTCCTATTTCAGTTGTACATCTAGTTTGAGTGCATGTGTTGTCAATCTTGAAACTTTCAGACTTAATCTTAGATAGTCTGAGTATATCATGTCACTGGCATTTCTGTGAAACTTTACTTTACCTGGGGCACCAATATTCTCATAGTGCATATTGATTTTAGACACTTTATCATCATACACTGTTGCTATATTAAATGTATTTCTTTCTACATCTCTTACTGAAAAAGGGACGTCTTATGTTGGGAGAGATTCTCTACTTTGGGCAACAGGTCTCTTATCTCACTGTTGGCCATACTTCCTTTCACAACATACTGGTTCATCAAATATTCTTTGGATTGATATACTGCCCCAGGTGTCTTGCTAAATATGTGCTTCTTGCTGCTCAAAACCCTTGTGCTGCTTTCACTTTGTGGCATGCTTCATGTACCATCTTCTTCGGTCTTACTTGTGCCTTCCAACATCTCCATGCTCGTTTTCTATTTAGGTTCTTATTCTTCCAGGTCAACCACTTGAGAGGGTGGTGTAATTTTCATCTTCTTAGAAATATATTTCTCATTACCGACACCCAGGGCCTTTGAACTGCTCCTCTTATTATAAACACTCAACTTTGGGGCTTTAACAATAAATCTTGGAGAATATTTTTGTGTCTGGATGTGCTGAGGGGTAGACTCTTCTGGTTTTATCCGACCATGCTGCAAAGTGACCTCCATATCTATACATGTTTCTAGATTAGCCAGTTTGTCAAATACTTCAACATGCTTGTGCTCATAAGGGCCCAATTTTCTCATCAACCTTCTCTTTGATATGATCTGATGCAAGTCATATTTCCTTCCTTGCAATTGTGTAAACCCGAATTCATTGATTTTGGCTTGGATCTGAGGTAAACAAGATTTGTTTTTTACCACAAAGGGTCCAACTATGAAAAGGAATTTAGGTTAGATGCCTTGTGTGCTTTCAGAAAGTGCTTTGTTTTTGAAATGATTCTTTATCTGATGAAATCTAAGGAAAAAATTATGGGAGTCAAAAATACTGGTAAAAGATAAGGTCCTTCTTGATAGCCATGCACCCATATCATAGTAGATTGTATGAACAACATCCAATCTCCTAATCTACTCTCTGGATTTGGTTGTAAAAAACTTTTCATTTCTTCTAGAACCCTAGGAAATTCTGAGCCGAAGATAAGACTGTACACCTTGGACATGATCTTATTGATGAAAGCAAGCATGGTGATCCATTTACATTTAGTTGATATGAAAGAGGTTTCGAGGAATTCAGTCTTGTTCGATTCCAGGAACATCTTTAGCAAGTGCGTATAGTATCTGAAGTATCTCAATGAACTAAAGTTTACTAGCTATTGATACATATTATCAGTGATGCATATGTCAAAACTAATACAGACCGATTGATGAGACTCTGACACAAAAAAGATTAATAAGAAACCTAACATGACTTCTACTATCAACTTGTTGTTATCTAACCCTAAAATTTGGCTAAGTAGGGAACAATCCCACTGGACCTTAATGATCATAATGCTCACATTGCTAGGTAACAACAAACTTTCCAAGTGGTGTTCAGATTTGACAATGGTTTGTAGAAACAAAGTTTTTACTTCTGGAGGGCATTCTATGTAAACTGTGATAATCTTTTCTTCATCGAAGGGATTTGAAATTAGGGAGGAGGAATCTGATACACTGAGGGTATGTTAGAGTGACGAGCTATCCATTTCACATAAAACCTTTGACCCTAATTTATTCAAAATAAATCTTTCTTCCTGTGAATATTGCTCGGCACACCATCTTACGAACTCAGGGAAAGGAAAGACTACTTCTACGACATAAGGGATAATGGAGGCTTGAGCCGTTCTGAGGAAAGGGATCCACTTGCCAACATTGTCTAACAAATTTGATTTGGACACAGAAATGAGTGATACTGCTATATCTATGTCGAAAACATTAGAGTCCCTGTCAATTAGGGCTTCTTCTCTAGAGGCGATGTCTTGTTCATTCACAGATAGAATGACAGGATTAGCGTCCATTGTGAAAAATACCTGTTAAGTGATGAAGAAAACGTGAATTTGATCCAACTTTGAGATTGAGTTTCAAACGGATGGTTTGCGCCAAATTTTGAAAGTTTGAATGCTACAAAGTATCATAAAATAATTCCAACGATCCTCCTTTTATATGCGCATACCAACATCGAGGATTGGAGAAAGTGATCTTAGGAAAACTTCTTTTTGCCCTGATGTAGCTCTAGAGGCGCCATGCATCCATGAATAAAACCATAGTGGTTTTCCCCGGGCCACCTTCGAACGATTAATCCTTACGTTACTTCAATCGCCAATACGAGTTTTAGCCGTTGATCTGGATCACTCTAAGATCTAGGGTCCATCGTGTCCCAACAACTTTTGATATCAAATATTGAAGAAAGCGGTCTTAGGAAAATTTCTTTTCGCCTTGATGTAGCTCTAGAGACGCCACACATCCATGAACAAAACCATAGTGGTTTTTCCCGGCCCGCCTTTGAGAAATTATCTTCTGCACTGCTTCATCCCATGATATGCCTCTCAACCATTGATCTGGGCTACTTTTAGATCGACGGTCTGTAGAATCCTACCTTTCGCACCTCTGCTATATTTGTCCACATGCCGCGATATAAGACTTTATCCTCCAAACTATCACACGTCCATAGCGATGTGGCTTTTCACTAAATCTCTAAAACTCAGAGCCTGATTTGAAAATTGTTATGATGATAACAACATACATGATTTCCTCAATCGTCCCTATCACATGAAGATCCTCTACCTCTTCCTCATTACTGTGCAAGCCCTCTTGCTCAGATACTTCCCTCTTCTTACTATTGATCTTATACTGGTAGGGTTGTCCACTATGCGTCACTCTTGATTTCCTTATTATTTCCTTGGTATGTTCCTCATCCATAATTATGAGGTCCATTTCTTCCTTCTTCTAGCCTCTGTCCAGAGCCCTCTCCATATCTCATATATTCCGTAGTGTTTCCCCCAACTCCCCCATGCAAGCAAAGTGATATAGCTGTCTGATTCCAAGGTCATCACGCCTTTATCATGCACCAAGATATTGATTGATGTGTAAAGTGATCTAATGTACCTCCCTCGTGGTCCCTTCAAGAAATCCTGCTTTGCAATAGTGTATGAATTCACTGTAGTGACTGCAAATTCAGTAATAAACCCCGCCGTAATATTGTCAAACAAAAAGTCCCATGCGTGCGTGAATTTATTATTGACTCTTTCCAACCATGCAATGTTCTCAACAGTACACTCTACTGGACTTATCCGATTAGTTAGATGAGTATCCTTCAACTTGAATAACCACTCCTGTAATAAATCTAGGAAATAACAAAAATATGTCTCATGTAAATCAGTGAACACATACCTCTGCAGATACTGGAGCATTGTATACATGGAGATTCTATTATCTATCTGTGCGAACTTGAGCTGCGTTGTCTCCAACCATATTTCAATCTCTTTCTTTGTAGGATTCCATGTCCTAAACATCCCCTTTTACCACTGAATTCTCTTCATCAAACCCCTTCCAGGCTGTTCTTCTGAGTTCCAGCCGACAACAAAACCATTTTTTGGATGTTATGGCCTGACCCTAGTTCTACCATAGTTCTCCAACAAAACCCTAGAAATCATCAGCCCTTCTGGTAAACCAGAAGGTTACACTGCGCATAGAGTGCACAACACAGTCTCACCAGAGATGGCTTATGGTTTGCTGCAGGACACAGATGTCTGTAGTGATGGAAGGTATTGGGTATGTTCTACTTCATTAACATGCATACTTTTTCTACTTTCAGATGCATCATGTTATACCATTTATCTAGATCTAACAATTATTCCATTCTACATTATTAGTGCTACATGCTACAAATTACTATTCTATCCATTCATCATTCATTCATAATTGCAGAAACAACAAAAAACATCATTCAAACACATCACAACACATGATTTTACCGTGGTTCACCCCCCCGGGGCTACATCCACACATATATTCTACTTCTTATTATTCTTCATCAAAATATGGCATTGCATGCATTATATCATAGGTTTATTAATGTTGAGGATGAACAACGTCACACCAAGCCCTACGTCTTGCGACTTGACCCTCAGTTACACTCCATAAGTCTCAATTATTTCCACAACTATTCAACAAACAAATAATTCGACTCGAAACTCACAAAGGTGCTCAAAGTAATTCTCTCATACAAAGTGATAATGATCCTCCCCTAGCTATCTCATACATCCTCTATTTTTATAAAAAGGTGGGTAAAAACCCTTACATCATGACTCAAAACCCTAATTCTAAGTGGAATCAAATTTTCCACTTTCTAACTGCCTTTTGCGTGGTTTGTCTTCGATTCAACCATTCCTTTTTTTGACTCTGGGTTGATCTTCCTTAATTCCTGGCACACTGCTTCCTTTTCCCTTTGTCACACTGCTTTCCCTTCTTTCCTGGCGCGCACTGCTTCCTTTGTCCCTTCTGCCTCATTTACTGCGCTGAACCCTAAAATTGCCTGTTCCAACAGGTCTCTTCTCATATTTTGCTCATTTCCAGAAAGCTAGAATGGCTTGGTCATGGATGTAAGTAACTCTCTCTCTGGTTCAAACTCTATGAAATTTGATGATGTTGTTGGTGTTATCCTTAGAGAGGAAATGCGATGGAAAATCACAGGTGAGACATCAAGTAATGTGTTGATCATGGAGAACAAGGGAAGACAAAGGGAAAGTGGAAAGAGCCTACAGAACCATGGGAAGTCTAGGAAGGGTAGATCCAAATCCAGACTAGAAAATATTGAGTACTAGAATTGTGGGAAGAAAGGACATTTGAAGAAATACTGTGGATCTCCAAAGAAACAAGGAGATGGACATCAAGAGAAAAAACATGAACCAAATGTAGCAGGTGATGTGTTACAAGATGATTCGATTCTTTATTTAGATAATATTATTGATTCTTGGGTATTAGATTCAGGGGCTTCATTTCATGCCACACCCCATAGGAAATATTTTCAAGAATATGTTCAAGGTGATTTTGGATAGGTTTATTTGGGTGATGACAAATCATGTAAAATTGTTGGAATGGGTAAGGTACAAATAAAGTTAAAGAATGGAAACCAATGGTTATTGAAATATGTGAGACATGTTCTAGATTTGAGAAGAAATCTAATTTCAACATAGCAATTGGGAAGTGAAGGATTTATATCTACATTTATAGAAAAGACGTGGAAGGTCACGAAAGGATCATCGGTAATAGAAAAAGGAGAGAAGATATGTACATTATATTTATGTACTGGTAATGTTGACTCTTCTATCTCTTTATCTTCTACAAGAGTGGATACAACATTGTGGAATCAAAGGCTTGGACACATGATTGAGAATGGGATGCATATACTTCACAAAAGGAATTTGTTGCCAGATCTTAAACAAGTTGATTTGGATTTCTATGACCATTGTGTTTATGGAAAACATAAGAGAGTCAGATTTCTCAAAGTTGGGAAGGAAAAAAAGAGTGAAAAGTTAGAGCTTGTGCATACAAATGTATGGGGACCAACTCATGTATCATCTCTTGGTGTCTCTCATTATTATGTTACTTTATTGATGACGCAACTAGGAAAACTTGGGTTTATTGCATTCGAGAAAAATATGATGTTTTTGACACTTTTAAGAAATGGAAAGCTTTGGTTGAGAATGAGACAAGAAAAAGGTTGAAGTTTCTCAAATTAGATAATGGAGGTGAATACTATAGCATGGAGTTTGATAGTTACTGTTCATACCATGTGATTTGTAGAGAGAATAAAGTTCCAAGAACACCACAAGAAAATGGTCTGTCAAAAAGGATGAATAGAACAATCATGGAATGTGCAAGGAGTATGAGATTGCATGCAGGGTTTCCCTTATAGTTTTGGGTAAATTTTGTAGATTCTATTGTTGGACACACCTACCACACTTAGAGGGGGGGTGAATGAGTGTGGGGCTCTTTTTTCAAAACTTCCCTCTTACACAAAACTCATTATTTAGCATTCAACTTTTACTCATTACTCATTGCTGTCATTTATAACCAATTAGATGTGAGCACATGTCCACAAAATATATCAGCAATATATCATCAACAAGTCATCACCACAAGGAACACAAATAACACAATATGTATGTACAATTTTATTTATTTATTACAGACTACAATCCTTGGGGTTTTTCAACAACAACTGAATAGAGTACAACTCTACAAGAGCACCATATCTACATGCAAGACTCAACTTACATCCTCATCACCAACTAAGATGAGGCAACAATCCTCCACAGATATCAATCTGTCACAGGTACATGACCTATCGGTAGTGCAACACACATATATACGCACCCTACCAGTAGTACAACCCACGTATGTACGCTGCCAGTCTATACTACAACTTACGTATACCTATGAGCAACTAGGGTTTATAATTTTCATCACATGCTCAGATTCCCTGCAACCTGCAAACACATTCTCTTCTATATTCCACTTTCTAGTCTGATCCACAATCAGTCACAACACATCCAAGCTCTCCAATAACTTGCTCATACATCTCAACCATACACTATGAATGCTATTCAATCATGTATAAACAACAAGTATACTATAGCGATCATATCAATACTGAGTCACACGAGTGTTGATCACTCCATCAACCAACACATACCACATCACAACAGCCATACCAAGAATGCCTCAATCATTCACCTCACAACAAACAAAAACTTCCATCAAGACAAATAATGCAACCATACTAGAGTTTCTATGGCAGATCTAAGCCCATAGAATGCATATCTGGAACCTGCGTCATCATCCAAGAGTCTGTCATCAACTCAAACATAGATCTTCAAGACCTCATCAACTGTACATGCCCTTTCCTCATTCATCTCGCGTATGTACGTGCCCTGGATCAAAGCAGACCATGTATACCTTAGAAACTAGGGTTTCTGAACTTCCGAGACTTCTGTCGTCATGACCTCAGACTTGCCGAGACTTTAATGTGCTCATGAGATCATCCAAACCATCTCTCTCTCAGAATAGATCTTCAATCATGCTCAAGATATCTTCAACAAGTGTACATTCACAAGAGACCCTAGCCTCTTATTTATACTCTTCATCTTCTAGGTCACTTCCTTATTTTAGGGTTAACCACTTTCTATAAATAGAAAGTTCTCCATTATTTTATTAAAATAATCCTTCTTGATTTTGTCACTTTACTTTATCATTAAAATGATGATTACTTCTTTTCAAGCACTTTGACTTCTTTGACCATTTGGGGCTTCAATCCATCATATGGGGGTCCTCCAACTTCGTAAGGTCATAACTCTCAAACGATGAGGAGTTATGTGACATTCCACATACCACCGGAAATGGCATGACAAGCACTATCCATCTAGGATAGTTTCACCAACAAAGTCACTGATCTTCATCTCATTATTCTACATACAAGCATGGGTTCTCTCAACCACAACTCAACCACAAAGTGTCTTCCCGTGAGGGCTTTCACCATAAGGGGACCACTTTGGATTTCATCCATTTGTACTTCTTATTAATCATGACAATATAATAACGAGTCATCAAACTATGCATAATATATCAAATAATCCATCTTCATCATGTATCAATGACAACTCATTGATCCATAATCATCTATGCATCTTGATCCATCTTCATCGATTGGTTTCCACTTGACATCTATCATTCTCATCAATCATCAATCAATCAAGATTATCAATCAATCAATCCATTGAAATCAATTAATCACTCAATTAATTGACATCAATCCTTTGAGATCAAAATAATCAAACCATTGGCATCAATGACAACATGATCCAACAATCTCCCCCTTTGGCATTGATGGAAATACCAAGATTGATGTCAACACTAATCATTGATGTCAACATGTAGACAAGGCATGCTCTACATTAATAGTCATCAATCACAACCATGTGACTATCTCTTCCATAACAATGTGACTATCTCTTCTCATTAAACTATGTCTTTCTATCAATAAACATCAATCAAATTAATGTGACTATCTCTCCCATAACAATGTGACTATCACTTCTCATTAGACTATGTCTTTCTATCAATAAACATCAATCACATCAATGTGACTATCTCTCACCCTTTGAAATCAATGACAAAGGGCCATTCTCCTCTTGGGGCTACTCCCCTTGCTTGAACTCTCCTTGGGGCTGCTCCTCCTATCTTGTTGCCACTGAATAATCTCTCCCCTTTTGAACAAGGGATATCAATATGATGTAATGCTGAAAATACATTGCTCATGATCCCTCTATGACCATCGCTCCCCTTGGAATTATGCCTCTATGCTCTTTCCTCAAGTATAGAGATCTTTTCTAGGTATGCATCTGATAAGTAGCTCCTCTGAGAATCATAAGAAGAATGACTCCCCCTATTTTCAACTGGATCATAGATCAACCACTCTCTCTATGACGATCCTTGGACATGTTCATGCATCAAACTTGTGCCATACCATACATCATGAAACAAAAGATATGTCAATAATGAAAATAGAGAATCATGAACAAGATATCAACCAAGTACATCATGCACAACATTCATGTGAATCAATCATGTACGTCAACAGATATCATCCATGGAATGTATCCACCATATGCCAACATGTGCATCTACCAATATGCCAACATGTGCATCTACCAATATGCCAACCATGTGCATATACCAATTATGCCAACCATGTGCATCTATCAATATGCCAAACAAATACCATCTATGAGTGTACCATCATGCATCATCACTTGCACCAAGAAAGTATATCAACCATGCATCAACAATCTATGACTCCCCAATGATGTACAATGTGACTATCAACTCAACTCACCAACTACATGTCTCAATATGTATCCCAACCACATGCAAAATGCATGCACCATGATATCCAACATATTCTTCCGATAATACATCATAAGATATATCAATGAAACTCAAATATGTACTAGTCATGTACCCCAACAAATCAACATCAATCCATACTCATGGGTTAGTGCCATGCACCCAAGATTTATTTTACATCGTCACCTTACATGATCTAACATAGAACCATGAAAACCTGCAATAAACAATGTCAAAATCTGCAATAAACAATGTTAGACTCTGCAACACCAAGTTATACCAACATATCAAGCTACAATCCATGTGCATTGCCTTTTTCCCAAGGCTTTACCACATATACATGGTCTGCTGCACAACAAATCGCGTATGTACGCGACCTATTCAAGGTCAGCCTGCATATGTACACGATTGATACCTCTGTCACCCACATATGCCTCTGTGGATAACACACTTGAACTCCCTTTTAGTTTTTCATTCTGATCTGGTTGCTTCGTCTTCTTCACCCACTTCTGTAGATGTCCCTGCTCCTTAGAACTTGAGCTCTAAGCATCCATCTTTTCAAATATGTCTCCTTTTCTTACTTCATTCCTTCTTCTAGCCATGCTATGTGAATTCCTCATCATGCAATTTATTCTTATGTTCCAGCAATCCTGGGATTTGTGGCCAAATCCACTGCATCTATAGCATATCATGGTGTTACAGTGAACAACAATGTGTCCTATTTGATCACACCTCCAACACCTTATGATGTTATAAAATCTTCCATTGTATCTCCTTTCATAAGCTCTACATTCAAAAGATTTGTGACCATATTCATTACATGAATAACAATGCCCATGAAAAATACTTTCATACCTTTGCTTTGGTATCCCAAGGATAGCTTCTTGATGTCTTACTTGCTTTGTTCTTTTGGATTTTTATTTGTCTTGTGTAGATGTTTGTTTTGCAACATTGTCATCCTTCTTTGATGGACTTACCTCATGCTTCTTTGAGGTGCTTTCTTCAACATATGTAGCTTCTTCTTTGTATCCAAGACCTAATTTATCAAGTGGTGATCTTTGAATTTCCAAGATCTCATCCAAGATTCGTGAGCTATTCAAGAATTTGTTTGACTTTTCTACCTTCTTTCTAAGTTCAACAATTTCATCTTCTAACTTACAACATGACTCTTCCTTTTCATTTATTTGATTCTTCAATAGTTCCTCTATTATTTTGGCTTCTTCAATTTGGGTCTTGAGATGGATAATGGTTTCAAAACTTTTGCTAATCTCATCATCTACATTTATATCTTCTTTTCCATTCTTTAGTCTTTTGATCTCTTCTTCCTTCTCTTCTAATTTAATATTATTGCTCTCTTATTGTTCCTTGAGCATTTCCTTTAATTTCAATATGTGCCTTAGACACCTCCTAAGAAACTTCTTAGTGTTATTCGAAAGATAGTTATAGTCTATATAATAATGATCACTTCTATATCTATATAAACCCTCTTCAACTTCCTTTTGAAGTTTTAATAGATTTTCTTCTATTCTTTTCATGGGATAATTACCATCAAACTTTACACAAACTGTTTCTAGATCTTATTCTTCACTTGTAGAGAAAAATTCAACATCATCATTGCAATCAAGGGTTTTTGAGGGTTCTTTACCTTCATTTGAAATATCTTCACGATCTTCCTTTTTGCCAACATCAACACATAATTATCTGCCTTCATTTGAAATGTCTTCAAGATCTTCCTTTGTGCTATCATCACTTGATTCTTTATTTTCACTTGAAATGTTTTCAAGATCACATTTAAAAATAATACAATAAAGGGTTTTTGGAGATTCTTTACCTTTAATGATCTTGATGGAGTGATCTTCAATATCTTCTTTCCCCTTCTTTCTTTGATATGTCTCCTCTAGCTTTAGCCATAGATCCTTGGCGGAAGTGCATTGTCCCATGCTCTCTTTGATAGGGCTTGAGAGTCCACTAAGAATGGTATTGAGAGCCAATTCATCATTCTTTTTTCCTTCCCTTTGAGCTGCAAACTTTGACTTGTTCGTCAATGAAACTGATCCACCAATGGTTGCCTTCCAAATAGTTGCTCCCATTTCCTTCAAATGTATTCTCATCTATATTCTCCAAGTAGAATAGTTTTCCTCATCAATGATTGGAACTTCATCATCCATTTGTGTGTCTATGGATCTCCTTCAAGCTTGTTAAGGCTTGTAGTGAAGTTCTTCTCCGAAACCAATTGTTGGAAACACCTGCCACACTTAGAGGGGGGGTGAATGAGTGTGGGGATCTTTTTTCAAAACTTCCCTCTTACACAAAACTCATTAGTTAGCATTCAACTTTTACTCATTACTCATTGCTGTCATTTATAACCAATTAGATGTGAGCACATGTCAGAAACATATATCAACAATATATCATCAACAATTCATCACCACAAGGAACATAAAGAACACAATATGTATGTACAATTTTCTTTTTATTACAGACTACAATCCTTGGGTTTTTTCAGCAACAACTGAATATAGTACAACTCTACAAGAGCATCAACTCTATATGCAAGACTCAACTTACATCCTCAGCACCAAATGAGATGAGGCAACAATCCTACAAAGATATCAATCTGTCACAGGTACGCGACCTGTCGGTAGTGTAGCACGCATATGTACGTGCCCTACCAGTAGTACACCCCGTGTATGTATGCTGCCAGTCTATACTACGACTTGCGTATACCTCTGAGCAACTAGGGTTTATCCTTTTCATCACATGCTCAGATCCTTTGCAACCTACAAACACATTCTCTTCTGTCTTCCACTGTCTAGTCTGACCCACATTCAGTCACAACACATCCAAGCTCTCCAATAGATTTCTCATACATCTCAACCATACACTATGAATGGTATTCAATCATGTTTAAATAGAAAGTATACTGTAGCCATCATATCAGTACTGAGTCACAAGAGTTTTGATCACTCCATCAAACAACACATGCCACATCACAACATCCATACCAATAATGCCTCAAGCATTCACCTCACAACAAACAAGAACTTCCATCAAGACAAATAATGCAACCATACCAGAGTTTCTATGGCAGATCTGAGCCCATAGAATGCATATCTGGAACTTGCTTCATCATCCAAGAGCCTGTCATAAGCTCAAACAAAGATCTTCAATACCTCATCAAATGTACGCACCCTGTCCTCATTCAGCCCGCGTATATATGTGCCTTGGATCAAAGCAGACCGTGTATACCTCAGAAACTAGGGTTTCTGAACTTTCGAGATTTCTGCCGTCATGACCTTAGACTTGCCGAGACTTTAATGCGCTCATGAGATCGTCTAGACCATCTCTCTCTCAGAATATATATTCAATCATGCTCAATATATATTCAACAAGTGTACATTCACAAGAGACCCTAGCCTCTTATTTATACTCTTCATCTTCTAGGTCACTTAACCCATATCTAGGTCACTTCCTTATTTTAGGGTTAATCACTTTCTATAAATAGAAAGTTCTCCATTATTTTATTAAAATAATCCTTCTTGATTTTGTCACTTTACTATATCATTAAAATAATGATTTCTTCTTTTCAATCACTTTGACTTCTTTGACCATTTGGGGCTTCAAGCCATCATATGGGGGTCCTCCAACTTCGTAAGGTCATAACTCGCAAACGGTGAGGAGTTATGTGACATTCCACATACCACCGGAAATGGCATGACAAGCACTATCCATCTAGGATAGTTTCACCAACAAAGTCACTGGTCTTCATCTCATTATTCTACGTACAAGCATGGTTTCTCTCAACCACAACTCAACCACAAAGTGTCTTCCTGTGAGGGATTTCACCATAAGGGGACCACTTTGGAGTTCATCGATTTGTACTTCTTATTAATCACGACAAGACAATAATGAGTCATCAAAATATGCATAATATATCAAAGAATCCATCTTCATCATGTATCAATGACAACTCATTGATCCATCTTCATCTATGCATCTTGATCCATGTTCATCGATTGGTTTCCACTTGACATCTATCATTCTCATCAAGGATAATTCATATACATTGTTCATGAATCATCAATCAATCAAGCTTATCAATCAATCAATCCATTGACATCAATTAATCACTCAATCACTTGACATCAATCCTTTGACATCAAAATAATCAAACCATTGGCATCAATGACAACATGATCCAACAACTATTGTTTACTTAATAAATAGAGGGACTTCAAGCTCCTTGGATGGTGGTATTCCAGAGGAGGCATGGACATGTAAAAATTTAAACTACTCATTTCTGAAGACTTTTGGTTGTGAAGCATTTGTCCATATTGATAAAGAAAACATAATAAAGCTTGAGGAAAAATCCAAGAAGTGTACCTTTGTTGGATATGGTGTTAATGATTTTGGTTATCTCTTATGGGATTATGAAAATCACAAAATAATTAGAAGTAGAGATGTGGTATTCAATGAAAAGGTCATGCACAAAGATCAGGTGCAAGGAAAGAAATAGGAAAAGGAAAACACATAATACACAATGCTTGATGAAATCAAAGAAAATGAAATTCCAAAGGTACCAGAAAATAAAAATGTACAACAACATGAGGAAGAAGTACCTCAAACTGTTGCAAGTGTTGTTAGAAGATCTACTAGGTTAAGTAGACCCCCTGAATGATAATCTCCTTCATTGTATTGTTTATTGTTGACTGATTCTAGTGAACAAGAAAGTTATGAAGAAGTAATGCAGGTAGACACTAAAAATAAGTGGGAGAAAGGCATGAAAGAGGAAATGGAATCCTTGGTAAATAACCAAACTTGGGACTTGGTTCAGTTGACTGCAGAAAAAAAGAGCATTGCAAAACAAATGGGTTTACAAGTTGAAGGAAGAAGAGGCAAAAAATGCTACAAGGCCAAACTTGTTGTAAAGGGGTTTACACAGAATAAAGGTATAGATTTTGATGAAGTATTTTATCCTATAGTTAAAGTGACTTCAATTAAGACTATTTTAAGTCTTGTGGCAGTAAAATATTTGCATATTGAATAGTTAGATGTAAAAACATATTTTCTCCATGGGGATTTGGAGGAAGAGATTTATATGCAACAACCACAGGGGTATGATGTCAAAGGGAAGGAGAATTTGGTATGCATGTTGAAGAAGATATTGTATGGCCTAAATCAAGCTCCAAGGCAGTTGTATTTGAAATTTGACAAGTTTATGACAAAACAAGGTTATATAGATGCCATTTTGATCACTGTGTTTATTTTAAGAGGCTAGAAAATGGAATCTATATTATCTTTCTATTGCATGTATATGACATGATTGTTGCAGGGTATAACATGCAAGATATAAATGTTCTCAAAAGGAAATTAGATAATTCATTTGTGATGAAGGATTTGGGTGGTACAAAACAATCCTTAGTATGAGGATAACAAGAGACAATAAAAATCACAAATTGACATTGTCTAAGGGAGAGTACATAGAGAAGGTGTTGGAGAGTTTTAGAATGAGAAATGCAAAATCAATGGGTACACCTTTGGCCAACCATTTCAAATTAATCAAAGAAATGTGTCCCAAGACACTGGATCATATAGAATGCATATCCATGGTCCCTTATTCATCAACAATTGGAAACTTGATTTATGCGATGGTGTGCACATGACTAGATATTGCACATGCAGTGGGAGTTGTGAGCAGGTATATGAGAAATCCAGGGAAAAAACATTGGGAGGAAGTAAAGTGGATTCTCAGGTATTTTAGAGGTACTACTACTGATGCATTATGTTTTGGAGGTTGAAACACTATTCTATAGGGATATGTTGATTCAGATATGATAGGTGATAAAGTTAAGAGGATCACCGAAGGGTATATTTTTACTATAGGTGGAACAATAGTAAGTTGTATTTAAAAACCACAAAAGGTTGTTGCACTTTCAACAATGGAAGCAAAGTATGTTTCTGCTACAGAGGCTAGTAAAGAGATGATTTAGTTACAAAGGTTTATGGAGGAATTGTGAAAGCAACAAGAGAATAACAAGTTGTACTGTGACAACCATAGTTCCATTCATCTTTCCAAGAACTCAACCTTCCATTCTACTACTAAATGTATACATCTCAGGTACCACTTCATATGATCCATTTTGGAAGACGAACAATTGAAGTTGGAAAAGATACATACTAGCCATAATCCCGCACACATGTTAACAAAGGTAGTAACCAAGGATAAAATGATTTCCTACTCAATTTGAGTTGGACTTCAAGCATGACGGTGAAGATGAGAAACTTTCTAGGTCCAAGGTGGATCATAGTCTAATAGGTACAACAACGGTGGATTTGTTGTGATCAATCTCCAAGTGGGATATTGTTGGTTGTGGAACTTGATTATCTTCATGATTTATAGGTATTGTTTCATCTATTTTGGATCCCATTTCCTAATAGGGGGCGTGGGGGGGATTTCCCCCCCAAATTTATTATCGATGGGGGGAGACAATCTTTTGGATCCCCACCTAGTGGGGGTTCAGGGGAAACACCCCCGAAGAGAAATTTTTGGGAAATTTTCCTTGTAAAATATTATAATTTCATAGTCAATTTGAATTGTTCATCATTAGGTTTCATACTAGACGATAAAAAATATGTCAGGGTTTTTTCCCTAGAAGGAAACCCTCTTTTATGTATGAGGGAATTGTATTGCGACTCGATATGTGTGAGTGAATATTGTATTATGAGAGAGGAGACTATGAAAAAAGAAGAGGAAGTTACAATGGGTAAGTTGTAGGTTGTATCCCTTCATTTTCTTGATAATAATAAAGGAAGGATTGACAATTTATTTGGTGGATGTAGCCTACATTGGGTGAACCACGTATATTTGTGTCTCTATTGTATTGTGTATCTTCTGTGTTTTATTTCTGCATCTGTTTTTATTTTATTGTTCTGTGATCCTCTTTTCTAACAAAATCACCACAATGCACTCTCCATTCATCACTTTACACCTCCACACTTAACCATTTTCCATAGATTTCGATACGATATCAACATTCCCGATGACATTTATTTCCCATCTCCACATTAACCGCCACTCGTATGAATTGAATACTGTTATTAAGTGGTGCAATTTTCGTAAAATATCTACCATAAAACAATGTAATTGGCAAATTTGAATTAAGAGATACAACAATTGATAATCAAGGCAATACATGGTAAAATTAAAATCCCTATTGTAAAAAGAATAAAGAATACTTGTAAAGTATTGTTGAAATCCCTATTGTAAAAAGATTGTATTGACAAAATCGCCACCTATTCACGAAAAAATGTATTTGTAAGTTATGTCAAGTAAAAGGAAAGAATTATATTGTGGTGATATTGTCAACACCTTGGGATGAGAAGATCACTCCAGTTTCAGTGGTCACATGCCTACAAGTGGCACTCAGCTCTCCCATTCGAAGAAAATAATTTGAACAAGGTTTGAACCTAGGGTATTGCATTGGTTGGATGCATGTTGAAAGTAGTTGATTTCAAAGAGTTGGTCCTATGGTGCATTGGAAAATTTGACACCGAGAGAAGAGTTATTCCTATATAAGGGAAACCATAGATCTCTTTAGCACCTTCAGTTTTTCAGGAGAATGTTGAGACTTCCTAACCCCACTCTGACATTCAAAAATGCCGAAACTGATGATTTTCTGAAATCTAACAGTGGGGGAATGGAGTTCCTTGAAATATTTATTACAAGCCCTACTAGTGACGCTAATACTACATAGGTTGAGGTATTCTCTTTAAAATATCCATATAAAACATTTGCTTGACTGTTTTCGAGAATAATTGGACAGGAGTCCACAACCTTAGTACCAAATTATATTGTATATGTTCACTATCATTCAATTCATGAAAATTTTGTAATTGACTGGGCCCAAATTATTTCAAATGATATTTTGTTTCAATTGGGAAACCTTAGGAAAACCAAGAAATTTTACATGACTTCCTATCTAGTTTATTCTATAGCTTATTGCCATATTTTTGAGGATTTTCCTAGAGCTAAGAATGTATACTTCAAAAAGGATATAGTTTCATTCTATTATGCGGTGTTATGGAGGCACAAGGCCCCATACAATTTCTATGAAGTACAAAATGGCTTCTTATCCTCTTTTAAGAAGATTATTCACAATCCTGCCACATCCAGACTATCACTAGAAGTTGCATCCTTTCTATCAGAGAGGATTTTTTGAAACCATGGAAGATTTAAATTTCATTAGACTTTATGGATTTCATGGGAAACCCTCTCTACTACCATTTTATGTTTATGATAGACTTTTCACTATTGAAGTATGCCAACAATACAAATATTGGGCACATTTGGGCACATTTATTTAACTAAAAAACAAAAAAGTGATTCACCTCGTTGCCATGGGAAGTTGGAGAAATGTCCGTGAAGAACATTTATCATTTAGATGAATACATAACTCAATTTGACCAACTCAATTTAAAAAAAGTTCAAGCAATCTAGGGTTTCGACCCTAAGGATTTGTTTTCGACACACATTTTTCGATTGGATATGAATCATCATTTAGTAGGTCTGTGGAACTAGAAGGAGAGGGAGATAATCAAAATCCTCCTGAAGCATATCCTAGAATCACCCTAGATGATATTAAGGAATTTACTAGCACAAATGAATATTATAAGAAACAGAGTCAAGAAGCGACAATTAAAAACCGTTCACCAAATGTGTCACAGAAGAGTACCTCAACAAAAACAAAACCCTAGAATAATAGTCAAGAACAGAGAAGGTCTTCCATTGGAAGTTCAAATGATGGTGGAGATAAGGACCCTACCAAAAATATAATTGAAAAATAACACACTATTCATGTATCTGTAAAAACAAAAAGTGAAGTCTAGAAAGAGGGATATGAAGCACCTGAAGATAAAACATGTCCCAAAGTCATGGATGTTGATGACATAATAGGAGAGCCCAACTGGTCTGAACAAAGGATGATTGAGAGCAGGGTTATAACTAAATAATTGGCTTCCCAGGAGCTAGATATATTTGAGGATGAATCTATCACTTTACAACATGTGGCCTACAATAAGAATTAAAAAACGTTGTTAATTGAAAAAGTAAATTTGAAGAATAAAAATGTTTTAGAAAAATGGAAATCACAGATTGATTTTCAAGGGGTAAAACCCTAAAAAATCGTTGAGTTTCATAAAGCAACTGGTGAAGACTTAAAGTATTCCATTGATGATATAGAGAAGGATAATTTGATCCTAAAGGAAAAAGTAAAAGAATTGGAAAAATCTTTGCTTCCAAGACCTTTGTTTTCCAAACCCATTATTACTATTCAACCATTGTGCAGTGTTGAGGATGTACCAGAAACCAACTCTAGGTTGAAAGGTTCATCAATTTTATTAGTGGATGTAAGAAAATATATTGGAGATGACATTAATATAAGTATAGCCTTGATCCTTGAGATATGGGAGTTAGCAACAAATTCAACTACTCTCTCAACAAGGGTCTTGCATTTCAAAGAATATCTCCAAAAAGATTTGGAAAATGATGAAATATTTTATAAAGAAGTAGTGGGTAAATTTTTGAAAAAGGTCTTAAGTTTAAGTGATATACATAGGAGAGACCAAAATATTCCTTCCAAGACTCGTATGAAACAAATTAATGCTTGTTGGTTGAAAAAAATTAAGTGCTTATGGAAAATTATTTCTGAATGTGATGCTATAAATGCTAAAAGAGGTGATTTGTTTTTAAAACTTGTTGATTTGACTAAAGAATTGGAGGTCCCACACTTAATTATGGACTCGATGCTCTGATTGAAAGAATAATTAAAAGAATAGTTGGATTCCCTGAAAGTTTCTTAGGCCGACGAATTTAATGACTCAATTGAATATTCTGAGGAAGAAGTGGAAAAGTGATTAATTTGGTATGTGAACAAAAATGAAAATATTGAAGACACACTTCATCAATTTAGACTTGTATTAAAGAGCTAGAAAATTATTTATTTGACACCAATACTAAACACCAAATAACTGTTGGTCCTATGAGGGAGTATATTGAACAATGGTTAATAAAATCCTTGGTTAAAATAACCAAAACAGATCAACAGGAAGTCGATAATGCAGTTATGCCACCTCCATCCTAGCAACAACCTATTAAATACACATCAACAAGCAAATAGTGGGTCTGATATTCCATCATAGTGAGTCAAGAAATCTCTTTGTATTTCTCTCACCTCTTTTTATTTCTCAGTTAGTAGTCAGTTTTCCTTTCTTCTTTCAACATTTGTGAAAACCAAAGGCCAACCCATGACTGTCTCCTTTCTGTATTTGAGGCCTTTCTTTAATTTCATGGTCAGTGGGAGCCCAATCCTAGTCCTCTTTGAAGGAAAAATGTCATTTAATTTTTATGAACTTTACATACGTTATTATTTTTTAAAAATATATGTATTATTTTTGAGGTTCCCAAAGAACTATTCGAGACATTGCATTAGTGATTTCTCATCATTTTAATTTTAAGAATGAGATTTCAAATGCGTGTTTATCAAAATGTTTTTGGATTTTAATTGAAACAATCATTCAAAATTCTCTTCCATATGCAATCCTTATATTCTTTCCTTTTACTAAATAATGTGTCTTACTTCGTTGAATACTATGATGGAAATGTCATTGTATGAGACTATTTACTCAGTTCATAATCTTGTATTAAAGTGTGAATATTTACTTTCTATGAGATCCCCGGTCATTTATCAGGTAATCTTTGCATGTGAATATTTTTTTCAAGAATAATCCTGGTCCTCTCTCAGACACTTTTTATATTCTTATATCTTATTTAAATATAGAGGAGTACTACCTCTTTAAAAAAGCAGGGGGATTTATCCTCATGATGTTTTTTTTTTGTTTGCTATTTTTTCTGTGGCCTGCGGGACTAGGTTGTGGCTGAGAAACTGTGACTCAAGGGCATCTAAGCTATCAAAATCACCCGGGGATCACACCCGGCTTGAGCCACACCAACCCTTACATGGTTGGATTTTTTGTCCCCACAGGTTTCTAATCGATGACTTAACATCACAGAGTGCCTTAGCAACACACTCTGTCGCCAAATTTCCTACACCTCAGGGACTTTATCCTCATGATGTTATCTTAAATACCTTAAAACAATCTTTTAGATCAACATTTTTGGGGACCATACTGGGGACAGAAAAAACACTAGTTTTGTAGACTAGAAATTTGAATGACTCAACCAACGCCCAACCAACCACAAATACAAGTTGGAATCAGAGAGTAAGGAAGTATTTTGAATCATTTGTATGACCTTGCCATAACATCAACAATGAGTCATGAAGAACTCGAAATAATGTGGGAAGATCTTTCTCGAGAAAAATAAATAGTTATATCATTGAGACAAAGAAGACAAAAATAAATTATTAAAAGCCAGAATCATACAAAGGTTCATTAAGAAGAAGTAAAAGCAAGCAACTTGAGATTCATCAATAATACAAGACTCAACATCTGAAGTTGTGAACATAACAATCATGGGTGATCGAGCAGAACAAAGAAATGAAATTCATAACGATGAAAGAGAGAGAAACAATAAACAAAGAAATCCAAGAAGGAGAGTTAGATCTAGTCCACTCAATTTACAGGGAGAGCAACATCATTTTCCTACTCTTCCTCAAGTAATTTTACCTTATTTTTCAGGTGATGGGATTATGTATCCCAAAAATCATATGGATCAATTCCTTAGTATCTGTGGCATTCATTTTATCAAACATGATGATGTAATGGTCAACGTTTTTCTTCAAAATTTTATAGTCCTAGCCTATGACTGATATCTTTCTCTCCCATCTCAATCAATTGGATTTTTTTTTTATGATATAGAATATATGTTCATGACGATACATTCAAAGCCAATTGCATATCATAATTCACTCACCCATTTCACTCAAATCCATCTTCAAAAGTGTGAAAGAATCAGATATTTTAATTTACGTTTTTTCAAGACAATGAATCAAATCCCATAGGAACAATGTCCAAACTCCCCTATTTTATTTGGATGTTACAAGAATTCTATGCCATCTAACTTGAAATATGCAATAAGAGTTACACAAATAAATACATTGAATGAAGTAATTCAAAAAGAAACATAAATGGAAGAGTACATGCTTGAGACTAATGTTGATCCTGAGATTATCCTTGGAAAAGTACAAAGACAGATGAAAACTCTAGCATTGTCATCCCAAGGACCATCTACCTCAAAACATACTTAGGGATGAGAATTTTGAGGAGGGATTTTTAAAGGCCAACCCCATAATGTGAGAAATAATCCTAAAGCTGCCCAAGACACTTGAAAAAAATAGAAATTGCTTAGATGAGTAGAACTATTTGACATATGAAGAATGAGATAACTTGACTCAAGAGAAATGAGAATTTCATTCCGCCACAACAAGATATGAGATCCATACCACATATTCAAATATATAGAAATGACAGAAATCAAAGGAACGAAGAGAACAGACCAAGAGCACCTAGAGTCCCAAATCCAAATGTTGTTGTGCTAGAATAAATTACAAAAGAATAAATTTTTGTTCAAGGTGAGATTCTTAATCAAGAATTAATCAATGATCAAGATCAAATCTTAGAACCAGTCCAAATGGAAGAAATTTCATCATCTTTTTAGATTTTTGATGAACACGATTATGAATATACACAAAAAGTTAATGTTGTTCAGACAAAAAATCAAGCAAATAAATTCAAGACAAAGGAACAACTAGAAAGGGAAAAGGAAAAAAACAAATGTTCCAGAGCAAACAAAACCATAAATAGTTGTTAATCAGACAAATACACCATTGTAGATGAACTATAATGTGGTCGATGAATTAACCAAGCTTTGTATTACTTTACCATTCATGGAGGTAGTTAAAATACCCCAACAAAGAGAGAATCTTTTGAAGATTTTGGATGATTCAAATTCATCTGGTCCAAGAATAGAAGCAATTGTTATGAACACAAAGAAACAAAAAAGAAACATACCAGTAAGACCAAGAGGCAAGGTTCCACCATTTTACATATCCTTGGACAATCCTGAATTTACATTGCACAATTTTCTGGTGGATAGTGGAGCCACTAGAAAAATCATTCCATTATCTGTAATGGAAGCTCTTGGAGTGGAATGTACAAAGTATATATTCCATTGATTCTAGAAAAGTGCTAGCTTATGGAGAAATCAAATATTTTTGTGAATGGATATGTGCATCCCCCCATATCATAACAATATTCACTATAATAGTAGTTTATCTTCCCCTAACATATGATGTTGTCCTTGGTAAATATTGGTTCTCATTGATTGGAGGGTACATGATGAACGATGGGAGTTGCATGATGTTCCCAAATAAGATGCAACAATGATCAAAGTTTCTCAAGAACATAGAAAACATGTATCATTCAAGAAAAAAGAAATTCAAATGATGCAGAGTTATGTAGACACCATAATTGGGAACTATGTTATCTTCAACACAGAGCAAATGAATTCTCCCAAGCAAAATAAACAAAATTATTTTCAAGGTTTTTGGAAAATTTTATTCGATGGTGCTTGCTATAAGTATGGAATTGGAGTTGGTATTGTTTTTAAAATCCCTCAATCATGAATTTACGGACATGAAATCATATTAGAGTTCCCTTGTACCAATAATGAAGCAGAGTATGAAGCATTAATCCAAGGATTGACTCTGGCCCTTAAAATGCAAGTAAAAGATCTAGTGGTAACTGATGATTCAAAATTGGTTATCAATCACATAAAATGAAGCATTATGCAAGGAGAGTTTGGGAAATCATAGAATATTTTAATTCTTTCAATATTTCCTTTGTTCCTCAAGAAAATAACGAAAACAAATATTCATTGGCACTAGCGACATCCCACCACATCTAAACTATCACTAGAAGCTGCATCCTTTCTGCTAGAGAAATAATTTTTTGAAACCATGGAAGATTTCATTTCATTAGACTTTATGGATTTCATGGGAAACCCTCTCTTATGCCATTTTATGTTTCTGATATACTTTTCACTATTGAAGTATGCAAACAATACAAATATTGGGCACATTTATTCATTGAAAAATGAGAAATCATTTCATCCCATTGTCATGGAAAGTTGGACAAATGTCCGTGAAGAACATTTCTCGTTTAGATGAATACAAAACTCAATTTGACTAATTCAATTTAAAATAATTCTATGGAATCCAAGGTTTCGACCCTATGGATTTGTTTTCGGCACACATGTTTTCAATTGGACACGACTCATCATTTAATAAGTCTATGCAACTAGAAGAAGGAGGGGGGGATAATCAAAATCCTCCTAAAGCATCTCCTAGATTCACCCTAGATGATCTTGAGGAACTGGCCAACACAAATGAATACTATAAGAAATAGGGTTAAGAAGTGACAAGTAAAAACCCAGGTTTACCAAATGTGTCACAAAAGAGTACCTCAACAAAATCAAAACCCCAGAAAAATAGTCAATAATGTAGAAGGTCTTCCAATGGAAATTTAGATGATGGTGGAGATAAGGACCCTACCAAAAAGACAATTGAAAAATCACACATTGTTCATGTATCTGTGAAAATAAAAATATAAGTCCTAGAAGCGGGACAGGAAGCACTTGAAGGTGAAACAAGTTCCAAAGACATGGGTGTTTATGACATAATAAGAGATCCCAACTGGGTTGAATAGAATCAAGAGTAGGGTTATAGCTAAAGAATTGGATTCCCAAGATCCAATATAGATGTTTGAGTAGGAATCTGTCGCTTTGCACCATGCGACCTAAAATAAGAATTCAAAAAAATTGTTAATTGGAAAAGTAAATTTGAAGAATAAAAAGGTTTAAAAAAATGGAAATCAGAGATTGATTTTCAAGGGGTTAAACCCTCAAAAGCCATTGAGTTTCATGAAGAAACTGGTGAATCCTTAAAGAATTCCATCGAAAATATAGATAAGGAGAATTTGATCCTAAAGGAAAAAGTAAAAGAATTGGAAAAACATTTTCTTCCAAGACATCTGTTTGTCGAACCCAGTACTCTTATTTAGCCATTGTGCAATCTCGAGGATGTACAAAAAACTAGCTCGAGGATGAAAGGTTCATCAAGCTTATTAATGGTATAAGAAAATATATTAGAGATAACATTAAGACAAGGATATCCTTGATCCTTGAGATATGGGTGTTAGCAAAAAATTCAACTACTCTCTCAACAACGGTCTTGCATTTTAGAATACCTCCAAAAATATTTGGAAAATGATAAAATCTTTTATAAAGAAACAATGGTTAAATTTTTGGAAAATGTATTAAGGTTAAGTGATATACATAGGGGAGACCAAAATCTTCCTTCCAAGACTCGTATGAAAATAATTAATGCTTGTTGGTTGAAAATAATTAAGCACTTATGAGAAATATTGTCTGAATGTGATGTTATAAATACTAAAAGAGGTGATTTGTTTTTAAAACTTGTTGATTGGACTAAGGAACTGGAGGGCCCACACTTAATTATGGACTCAATTCTCTTATCAAAAGATAAATTACAAGAAAAAATAGATGCCTTGAAAGTTTCTTGGGCCGGAAAATTTAATGACTCAATTGAATATCCTGAAGAATAAGTGGAAAGGAGGTTAACCCGGTATGTGAACAAAAATGAAGATATTGAAGACACACTTCATCAATTGAGCCTTGACCTTAAAGAGTTGGAAAATGAGTTATTTGAAACCCATACTAAACAAGATATACTGGTTTCTCGTATGAGGGAGTATATTGAACAATGATTAAGAAAATCCTTGGTTAAAATAACCGAAACAAATCAACAAGAATCCCGTAATACAATTATGCCACCTTTAGCCTAACAACAACCTATTAAAGAGACATCAACAAGTAGATAGAGGGTCTGATCTTCCATCATAGTAAGTCAAGTAGTCATTTTTTTTTTCTCTCACCTCCTTTTCTTTCTCAGTTGATATTCAATTTGCCTTTCTTATTTTAGAATTTGTGAAAACCAAAGGTCGACTCCTAACTATATCCTTTCTTTCTTCTGGGTATTTATTTAATTTCATGGTTCGTGGGAACCCAATCCCAATCCTATTTGAAGGAAAAATTCTATTTACTTTTTATGAACTTTACATACATTATTATTTAAAAAAAAGACATCTATTATTTTTTGAGGTTCCCAGAGAACTATTCAGGACATTACTTTAGTGATTTCTTAGACTTTTAATTTTAAGATTGAGATTTCAAATGTGTGTCTATCAAGATATTTTTGGATCTTAATTGAAATGGTCATTTAAATTTCTTTGCCATATGCGATCCTTATATTATTTCCTTTTTTGAATAACGTGTCTTACTTTGTTGAATACTATGATGGGAGTGTCATTGTATGAGACTTTTTACTCTCTTGGTTCATAATCTTGTATTACAGTGTGGATATTTACTTCCTGTGAGATTCCTGGTCCTTTATCATGTACTCTTGCATGTGAACATTTTCTTCAATAATAATCTTGGTCCTCTCTCAGACAGTTTTTATATTCTTGTATATTATTTAAATATAGAGGAGTACCACTTTAAAAATGTAGGGGGATTTATCCTCATGTTGTTATCTTAAATACCTTAAAACAATATTTTAGATAAACACATACCAACAAAAGCATAATAGAGTTGTAAAATATACTTGAAAATCTGGCCTTCACCATCATTATTGAAACAAAAAAGAAGTACATCATCAACAAAAAAGAGATGTGTTAATGATTCACTCCTCCTCATCTTAATTCCTAAAAAATATTCCTTTATCTCTTAGCTACTTTAATAAACCTATTAATTCCTTTTGCAACCAATAGGAAGAGGTATGGGGTCATAGGGTATTTGTACCGACTCCAATGATGTAGAGCGTGTGACACCTCCTCCCACCCAAGATAGACGAAGAACTTGGGGTTGCAAGATGAAGATGAGCGCGCCCCATTATTATGTAGACTCTTTGGTGGGTCGAAGTGTGGCACAAGTCATCTCAAATGAGCTCATGGGTGACTTGTGTTGCAGATAAATAAAGGTGAGTTAGACAAATGATGAAGGCAAGTATTGGACTTAGGAAGGCATAAGGAATGGAAAGTAAACTAGGCTCACCAAGTGAACTTGGGCACCCAAGTCATTGACAGACTTGACAGAGTACGGGAAAGACACCTTGGATTGATGTGAGGTTCCTGGTGGACAAGCATACCCCTTGGAGATGACTCGTTTGGGAGTGGGTGTCCGACATAAATGAATATTTGGGAGTTGGATCGACCCACCCTCCCAAGAGAGGCATTAGTTCTCCCAATTGTAGAACCTATTGGGGGAGTCATGAGATGTATATATGGGGGGAGGTTGAGTGAGAAAAAACAAACAATGGAGGTTGGACAAAAATATTGAACAAGGGAGTCTGCAATTGATTCAGTGAAGAGGAGGGCGAGCTCCTCCCCAAGGAGATAAGTCAAACTTAGGTGACTCGTGCCGCCTTGGGGTAGACTGTGGCAAGATGAAGAGGGGAGAGTTTGTTTCCAAGGCGAGTTGGCTAGGGTGACTTGGTTGTTCTGGAAGAGTTGGGTCAAGGTCATGGCGAATTGGAGGTGGGTGCTCTGTAGGTTTGGTAAATACTAACGAATATAGTTAAGACCATATTTGGGGCGCTCATGTAAGGGAGGATCTATGAAGTCTTAGTGGTGACTTTCATTGTATCTTTGTGGTGGAGTCTAGCCAGGAATCAAGTGGAAGTGTAGGAAGGGCATCGAGACTTGGAATGAGGTGGAGATGATCGCAAGGGAGTAGTGAATGTTGCGAATGGAAAATGGGAAAGTGGGAATATAGTTCGGCATGGTGGAGAGGTCCACAACAAGATGAGTTGAGGAGAAGAACCAATCAAGAGTCCAAGTATTACTGAGCCATGCACTTCATGTTCATTGTTTTATTGTAATGCACTACAGTTTGGTTCTTTGTAAGTTGATAAATGTAACATCCCCATTACCAATCTACTCTGATACCAATGTGTAACATCCCTGTTACCAATATGCTATGATACCAATTTGTAACATCCCTGTTACCAATCCTCTCTGATACCAACTTGTAACATCCCCGTTACCAATACTATCAAAATTCTTTGATACCAACCTGTATCCTACCCAACCTACTACTGATCAATGCTACTCCAAAACTTAGTGTGCATATTCTACTCTATAATGTTAGTCTGCATGGAAATACTTGAAGTAACGCGCTCAACCCCAAGATGGGTTGTGCCACCCAAAATTTCCTATTTTTACTGAACTTATAACAACGAAATGAACACAATACAACTGCACACACAAGCATACTAAGCATACAACATTATTGTGTGTGTAATCCATACTGAACATGTGATCACTACTGCACGTGCAACCATTTTGGCATCACACATAAATTTTTTCTCCTTGTGCACGCAGACTACTTCCCTACGCGCACGAACATTCTAACCTCGCCTCAAAGACTCATGACCATTATAAGTTTAAATTAACAGGAACAACTAATAACAAATGTCATACTACAAATACTAAATAACAACACCACACTTACATGTGCAAGAAGAATTATACAAAATAACAACAATTACTTATATACAACAACATACAAGAATTAAACCCATATTAAACATAGATATTTAAGCACATAGTAAATGAGACAAGTGTTACGGAAAGATTCCCTTGCAGACAGGTGAACTTTTCCTTGGATTACATACCCCTCTACCAAGACAAAAAACTACCTTTGGACACTACCATTCCTATAGATTCATTTTATCCATCGAAAAAGAGAGAAGGAGGGAGAGTATGATGTACCTCACTTTCGACGATCATCCAAGCTGCTCAAATCCGTGAGTTTCAAAGAGTACCTGCAAAGGACAACAAGGAGAAAACGACAATCTCCTACTCTAATGTATTAGACAAAATCAATCGATCTATTAATATTAAGACAAGCATAAACAAGTACATGTAAACACATACAAGAAGGAAATAGGCCAAGTATATTAATGAGAAATTAAAAAGTAAACTTACAACCTTTAGATGATGTTACAACAACCTCTTCAAGTCCTCCTCGTCCAACCCTTGCTCGAAAGATCCACAGTCAAAATAACAATGCTTTGCTATTTTTTTCCCCCTTTGTTCACCATGAGAATGTCTCCATTTATAGGATTTGAGAGGCTCAACCACCTTGGGTATATTTGGAATTAGTTTAGGATATGGCTCCAAAAGTTGTGATATCTCCCTTAGATGCAACCCATGAGTTATATTCGAGCCAAACCAACTCGATACATCCATAGCTATCCTTAGAAGAAAAAGGGATTTCTTCCAAGATTTTCTCAACTAATTCAGTGCTCTCCTAGAATGGGAAACATAGCGCTACAACGCTCCTTGGGAGATGGGAAAGGAGTGCTAGCGCTCCCTGTATATGAGCAGGGGAGTGTTGATCTTCCTAAAAGTTGCCAAGATGAGTAATTCTCATAGCAAAACATGTTTTAGGGGTTGTGTCAAGTGTTTTCATGGTGTCGTTCACGATGCGAAACTTATGGAAATAGAATGTGACACTTACGATACTTGCGACAAAAGTGCGACACTTATGAAACTTGCAACAATGAGAATGTAATATTGTCAAAGTGAGAAATTTTGATGTGTAATAGATTGCCCCCCAAAGTGTGAAGTTAGAAGATGAAAGCTATTGTCCGAAACACTTTGTAGATTATTTGAAGCAAGGGTATGGAGTTAGGGAACCTGGTAGAAGCTACAAACAACCATCAAACAATATTAATATAAGTTCCATTTCCGAGGCAGGCATACCTACGCTTGGAATACAAGATGACTCAAAGCATGGTTTCCAACCAATACACTGCATATCCATGAAAAATATTGACTAAGGACATGGCCACGAGAGATATAATGTGGATCCATACATCCATGACATGAAATGATCATAGCCACGAAAAATACACAGTGGATCTACGAGATGATAAAACATAGACACAGACCAATACAATGTGGATCTATATGACAATATATATATATATATATTGGTCTGTGTTTATGTTTTATCATCTCGTATATATATATATATATATATATATATCAACATGCTCAAATGATCTCCTTCGCAGGATGGGTGTTGGCACCGGGGCAGACCTAGGGTTCAACACTACAACAACGCACCAACAAAACCCTAAATACCTGCACTTTTGGCAACACCTGTGAAGCAGATGAGGTCGCACCCGAGGTAGAAGCAGGGGTGGTTGCAGGACTCAAGTGTCTGCAACCTTAGCTGGGACATAGATCTATGATTATATCACTTACAGAGCACTTAGCATTGATCATTAATCAATATTCAACCCTTATTATACTTCGCAGATAGCACAGAGCATCAAAACATTCACTTAGATCTAAGGTATCTTAGTACTTAGCAACAATAAAACACATAAGATCCAGTAGATCAACACTAAGCATCTTCATACATATCAGATATACTATTCATACACATATAATGAAGCAGAAAGAATAAGTAGATCTATCTAAATATATCAAAGCACTTAGCAGATTATCACATCAATGCATCAGAACAAGGCACAAAACAAACAACATAGGATTTACATGGTTCGCCCCCACCCTGGGGCTACGTCCACCAACTCTTCTTCTTTATTATCATTGGCCAATCGGTTACAAGCACAGAGCCTCAAAAACCCTTACTTCGCACAGGACAAAAGATCTGCGCAGCTCGCTAGATCCTTCTTACTTGTCTTTCAACACAAAGCCTTCTATACCTTCACACAGGGACTTGCACTAAGCTCTTGATCACGCAGATTCCCTCTTGGAACTTAGCCTATATCACATAGACACAATAGATACTATACTAGATACCTAGATGTCTATTTATACATTTACAAAAGTGGGCCTAAGTGTGGGTGAACCCACATGCCGAAATCCCTTTCCCATTACATATTACCAAAACCCAAAAAGGGACCCAAAAGTGGGCCGAGATTCTGCAATCTCCGTGATCCGGATTATTTTCGGCACGAAATGAGATCGGATATATAATAAAGAAATGCACAGAGATATCATAGATATTCAATAATATAATAGAAATATATCAGAGATGCAACCATAAACACAGAGATACAATAATACATGATTTCTATTAATGAAATAAATGTACAGAGACTGTAAAAATACAGAGTGAAAGACTCGCTAGAATGGTGGCAGCTTATCTCTGAGAAGAGATGTGACGGCTAGTTGCATTTGCAAGAAGATGATTACAATGAGGCTATGAAGGAATTTTTATAATATACATAAATTCCAAAAACCCTAGACATCCAAACACCTAACCCTAGGAGATGAAGCGCCAAAAGTCACGTGGGCCCCATTTGGGTAAGTTAGTACATCAACTTCCCGGGCTTGTAACTTTTGCATACAATCCCCGTTTTAGGCGTATGATAGCTCGTTGGAAAGGTATCATTGAGGAGATTTATTTTAGAGGCTCAACCATGCCTTCAACTATCATTGAGAACTTAGATCATAAAAAACCTTCATTTAAGCCCTCAAAATGGCCTCGGAAGTTAAAACCTGCTAAAAATAGTAAATTGTCAAAATTGCCAGAAAACCGTTTTAAGCTAGTTGGAAAAGGTGGGTGGCCACTGATATCCACCTAGATCAATCCTCAATCCTTAGGAAGCAATGGTCTGAATTTCATTGAGTTCCCGGGGGAGAGGGAAAAGCATTTGTTGGATCTGCATCTTGGTGAGCTGCTTGTATTGCTGGAGACGTCGCATTGCTTAGTTTGTGGAAGTCTGTCATGAGCCTGTTGAAGTTGAGGCTATTCAAAAAGTTGAGCTACATGAGAGGAAGATGTGCAGAAGGAATCTTTGCACTTTTATACAACCTAGATGACCTGCTTCTATTGGATAGAAGGTGCAGGGGGAGAGGCTATAGTGGTTGCAGTGTCTTTCTGTTCCCCTTTTGAACAGATTGTGAAGAAGTTGAATTTTGCAGTATGAGATACTACCTTGAAACACTTTTTAGGTGGAAAAATAGTTGGAAATACCTTTGGTATTCTGTAGAGATGACCCCCCAAAGTAACAATGACAATATAGGGTCGAGACTCATAAACAACATGGCGTCTCCACATATATGGTTGGCCCAAGAGAACATCACATACATCTAGTGGGGAAACATCACATAATACCTCATCCTTGAAGGGTTGGATTCCGTATGACAATCGACACTGTTGGCTGACACAGAGATCTCGTCCTTGCCGAAGCCACCCGATGTTGTATGGCTGCGGGTGTGGTGTTGTCGACAATCCCAACTGTTTGACGACCTCTGCTGAGATGAGGTTCTTCTGGCTTCTGCTATCAACAATAAAATGCAGTGGGGTCCCCTTCACCCACATATGTGAATGAAAAAGGTGCTCCCCCTCTTCGGGATCTGTTGGTTCTTCTGGTTGAATTGCTGCAGTTGCGACAATAGCAGTGGGGTTTGTGTCAGTGATCTGTCCTTTACCAGTATTTTCAGAATCAGATTCTGAATCAGGGTTTGGCTCCTTGTCTTTGACCTCAGCCACCAATGAATATTTTGAGTGACATTCATCAGTGTTGTGCCAGAGGCTTTTGTGGAAATCACACCATTTTTCGATGTCCTTCTTAGTCTTCCCGTGACCCTTCTTTTCCTGTGTCTTGGACTGGTTTTCAGGAGATTATTTATTAGGGATGTCTTTGTCATACTTTGTTTGTTGCGGATTTACAGATCCGAAATCCCATTTGTTCTGGTGCTTAAATTTTTGCTCGATTTTAACATCATATCAATAAGTAGCACCGAGTGATGAGATGTCCAGAAAATCCATTTCAGTCTAGATGTATCTGTGTAGAGCCCCACAGTATTTCAGAACTAAATGTCGCTCAGAGTCTTTGATACCCAACTTGGTGTGCAAGGTATGGAAGGTATTGGTGAACTATGGAACTGCTTGGCCCCTCTCTTGCCGCAGTGTGGTCCATCTCATGTACTGGTCCTCATAGTTTCTAACAAGTTAATACTGTTCCTTTACCGCATCCAAAAAAAAATCCCAAGTGATATCGGCCCCATATATTTCAGACTCCTCTGTGGAAATCTGCTCCCAATAAGTTTCCCACCAATGTTTGACATGGGGGAGAGCTTTAAGGAGTGCGAAGGTGATCTTTTCTTTGTCGGAAAATTTGTGAACAGAGAAATGACCTTCTAGCAGATTTAACCATTTGTATAGGGCTTCTGCATCTATTTGTCCTTCAAATATAGGAATATCAAAATTAACTTGTACCTTGAAAGGAAAGGTGCCTCCAAAGTGGCCGCTTGATGAAAATGCGCTTGTTGCTATCGGCAGGCGTTGAAGGATGTGGGAAAAATTCTCCATCATTTCGTCCCTCTGTCGCGTGAAAGCTTGTTAGAGCAACAGACTGATAGGATCATCTGCTCCATCATTTTTCTTTTCTTCCACCATTGAGGGTTTCTTGGGTGTGTGAGAGAGATTTTCCTCAAGAGAGACAAGCTCGAGACCCAACTTGCTATACTCGGACCTCGTCGGGGACACAAACTGAAAAAAATGATCAAGAACAGCCTGCTCTAATACCACTGATCCAGATTATTTTCGACATGAAATGAGATCGGAGATATAATAAAGAAATGCACAGAGATATCACAGATATTCAATAATATAACAGAAATATATCATAGATGCAACCATAAACACAAAGATACAAGAATACACGATTTCTATTAAAGAAAGAAATGTACAGAGACTGTAAAAATACAGAGTGGAAGACTCGCTAGAATGGCGAGAGCTTATCTTTGAGAAAAGATGTGACAGCTACTCGCATTCACAAGAAGATGATTACAATGAGGCTCTGAAGGCCTTTTTACAATAAATAGGAATTCCAAAAACCTTAGAAAATAAAAAACCTAACCCTAGGAGATGAAGCGCCAAAATTCACGTGGGCCCTGTTTGGGTAAGTTAGTACATCAACTTCCCGGGGTCGTACGTTTTGCATACGATTTCCATTTTAGGTGTATGATATCTCGTTGGAAAGGCATCGTCGAGGAGTTTCATTTGGGGGATTAATCCTGCCTTTGGATATCATTGAGAACCTCTATCACGAAAACCTTCATTTAGGCCCTCAAAATGGCCTCGGAAGTTAAAACTTGCTAAAAATAGTAAATTGCCAAAATTGCCAGAAACTTGTTTTGAGCCAGTCGAAAAAGGTGGGTGGCCACCAATATCCACCTGGATCAATTCTCCCTCCTTAGGAAGCAATGGTCTCCATTGCGTTGAGTTCCCAGGGGAGAGGGACAAGCATTTGCTGGATCTGCATCTTGGTGAGCTGCTTGTATTGCTGGAGATGTCGCGCTGCTTAGTTTGTGGAAGTCTGTCATGAACCTGTTGAAGCTGAGGCTGTTCAACAAGTCAATATACATGAGAGGAAGGTGTGCAGAAGGAATCTTTGCGCCTTGTTGCAACCTTGTCGACCTGATTTTGTTGGATAGAATGTGTAGGGGGAAAGGCTGTAGTGGTTGTAGTGTCCTTATGTTCCCCTTTTGAACAGATTGTGAAGAATCTGAATTTTGCAGTATGAGATACTACCTTGCGAAACTTTTTAGGTGGAAAAATAGTTGGACCTACCTCTGGTATTCTGTAGAGATGACCCCCCAAAGTAACAATGTCACTATGGGGTCGAGATTCATAAACAACATGGTGTCTCCACATATATGGTTGGCCCAAGAGAACATCACAGACATTCAGTGGGGCAACATCACATAATACCTCATCCTTGAAGGGTTGGATGCCATATGACATTCGACACTATTGGCTGACACAGAGATCTCGTCCTTGCCGAAGCCACCCCATGTTGTATGGCTGCAAGTGTGGTGTTGTCGACAATACCAACTGTTTGACGACCTCTGTTGAGATGAGGTTCATCTGGCTTCCACTATCAACAATATAATGCAGTGGGGCCCCCTTCACCCACATCTGTCAATGAAAAAGGCGCTCCCCCTCTTCGGGATCTGTTGGTTCTTCTGGTTGAATTGCTGCAGTTGCGACAATAGCAGTGGGGTTTGCGTCAGTGATCTGTCCTTTACCATTATTTTATGAATATGAATCTAAATCAGGGTTTGTCTCCTTTTCTTTGATCTTGGCCACCAATGACTGTTTTGAGAGACATTCATCGGTGTTGTGCCAGGGGTTTTTGTGGAAATCACACCATTTTTCGGTGTCCTTCTTTGTGTTCCCGTGACCCTTCTTTTCATGTTTCTTGGACTGGTTTTCGGGAGACTCTTTGTTAGTGCTGTCTTTGTCATACTTTGGTTGTTGTGGATTTACAGATCCGAAATCCCGTTTGTTCTGGTGCTTAAATTTCTGCTCGATTTTAACAACATATCGATAAGCAACATCGAGTGATGAGATGTCTAGAAAATCCATTTCAGTCTGGATGTATCTATGTAGAGCCCCACAGTATTTCAGATTCAAATGTTGCTCGAAGTCTTGGATACCCATCTTGGTGCACAAGGTATAGAAGGTATTGGTGAACTCCAGAACTGCTTGGCCCCTCTCTTGCCGCAGTGTGGTCCATCTCATGTACTGGTCCTCATAGTTTCCAACAGGGTAATACTGTTCCTTTACTGCATCCAAAAAAAAATCCCAAGTGGGATCGACCCCATATATTTCAGACTCCTCTGTGGAAATCTGCTCCCAATAAGTTTCCCACCAATGTTTGACATGGGTGAGAGTTTTAAGGAGTGCGAAGGTGATCTTTTCTTTGTCAGAAAATTTGTGAATAGAGAAATAACCTTCTAGCAGATTTAACTATTTGTCTAGGGCTTCTGCATCTATCTGTCCTTCAAATACAGGAATATCAAAATTAACTTATACTTTGAAACGAGAGGTGCCTCCAAAGTGGCCGCTTGATGAAGATGTGCCTGTTGCTATCGACAGGGGTTGAAGGATGTGGGAAAAATTCTCCATCATTTCGTCCCTCTGTTGCGTGAGAGCTTTCTCAAGCAACAGACTGTTAGGATCGTCTGCTCCATCATTTTTCTTTTCTTCCGCCGTTGAGGGTTTCTTGGGTGTGCGAGAGATATTTTCCTCAAGAGAGACAAGATCGAGACCCAAGTTTCTATACTCGGACCTCGTTGGGGACATGCACTGAAAAAAATGATCAAGAACATCCTGCTCTGAAACCACTGATCCAGATTATTTTTGGCACGAAATGAGATCGGAGATATAATAAAGAAATGCACAGAGATATCGCATATATTCAATAATATAACAAAAATATATCATAGATGAAACCATAAACATAGAGATACAATAATACACGATTTCTATTAATGAAAGAAATGTATAGTGACTGTAAAAATATAGAGTGAAAGACTCGCTAGAATGGTGGCAGCTTATCTCTGAGAAGAGATGTGACGACTACTCGCATTTGCAAGAAGATGATTACAATGAGGCTCTAAAGGATTTTTTACAATAAAAAGGAATTCCAAAAACCCTAGACATCCAAAAACCTAACCCTAGGAGATGAAGCGCCAAAATTTACGTGGGCCCCATTTGGGTAAGTTAGTACATCAACTTCCCGGGGTCGTAACTTTTGCATACGATCTCCGTTTTAGTTGTATGATAGCTCGTTGTAAAGGTATCATTGAGGAGATTCATTTTAGGGGCTCAATAATACATTTAACTATCATTGAGAACCTTGATCACAAAAAACCTTCATTTACACCCTCAAAATGGCCACGGAAGTTAAAACCTGCTAAAAATAGTAAATTGCCAAAATTGCCAGAAAACTGTTTTGAGCCAATAGAAAAAGGTGTGTGGCCACCGATACCCACCTAGATCAATCCTCCCTCCTTAAAAATAAATGGTATCCATTTCTATGAGTTCCCCGGGGAGAGGGAAAAGCATTTGCTTGATCTACATCTTGGTGAGCTGCTTGTATTGCTGGAGACATCACGCTGCTTAGTTTGTGGAAGTCTTTCATGAGCCTGTTGAAGCTGAGGCTATTCAAAAAGTTGAGATACATGTGAGTAAGGTGCGCAGAAGGAATATTTGTGCTTTGCTACAACCTTGTCGACCTGCTTCTATTGGATAGAAGGTGCAGGGGGTGAGGCTGTAGTGGTTGCAGTGTGCTTCTGTTCCCCTTTTGAACAGATTGTGAAGAAGCTGAATTTTGCAGTATGAGATACTACCTTGCGACACTTTTTAGGTGGAACAATAGTTGGAACTACCTCTGGTATTCTGTAGAGATGACCCCCCAAAGTAACAATGACACTGTGGGGTCGAGACTCATAAACAACATGGCATCTCCACATATATGGTTGGCCCAAGATAACATCACAGACATCCAATGGGGAAACATTACATAATACCTCATCCTTGAAGGGTTGGATGTCGTATGAAAATAAACACTGTTGGCTGACACAAAGATCTCGTCCTTGCCGTAGCCACCCGATGCTGTATGGTTGCGGGTGCGGTGTTGTCAACAATCCCAACTGTTTGACTACCTGTGCTGAGATGAGGTTCTTCTGGCTTTTGCTATCAACAATAAAATGCAGTGGGGTCCCCTTCACCCACATCTGTGAATGAAAAAAGTGTTCCCCCTCTTTGGGATTTGTCGGTTCTTCTGGTTGAATTTCTGTGGTTGCGACAATAACAGTGGGGTCTGCATAAGTGATCTGTCCTTTAACAATATTTTTAGAATCGAATTTTGAATTAGGGTTCGGCTCCTTGTCTTTGATCTCGGCCACCAATGACTGTTTTGAGTGACATTCATTGGTGTTGTGCTAGGGGATTTTGTGGAAATCGCACCATTTTTAGGTGTCCTTCTTTGCCTTCCAGTGACCCTTCTTTTCCTGTGTCTTGGAATGGTTTTCATTTTACTGTTTGTTAGGGCTATCTTTGTCATACTTTGGTTGTTGCAGATTTACAGATGAAAAATCCCGTTTGTTCTGGTGCTTAAATTTCTTCTCGATTTTAACAACATATCGATAAGGAGCACCGAGTGATGAGATCTCCAGAAAATCCATTTCAGTCTGTATGTATCTCTGTAGAGCCCCACAGTATTTCAGAACCAAATGTCGCTTGAAGTTTTTGATACCCAGCTTGGTGCGCAAGGTATGGAAGGTATTGGTGAGCTCCATAACTGCTTCGCCCCTCTCTTGTCGCAGTGTGGTCCATCTCATGTACTGGTCCTCATAGTTTCCAACAGGGTAATACTATTCCTTTACCACATCCACAAAAAAAACCCAAGTAGGATCGACCCCATATATTTTAGACTCCTCTGTGTAACTCTGCTCCCAATAATTTTCCCACCAATGTTTGACATGGGGGATGTTGAAACAGAACTTAAATTTTGTTTTTGAACAAATT
>JASDQU010105291.1:224371-255958 GCA_032191745.1 Picea mariana
CCTGAGGGATAGGGAAAAGCATTTGCTAGATCTTCATCTTAGTGAGCTGCTTGTCTTGCTGGAGACGTCGCGCTGCTTAGTTTTTGGAAGTCTGTCATGAACTTGTTGAAACTGAGGCTATTTAACAAGTTGAGATACATGAGAGGAAGGTGTGCAGAAGGAATCTTTTCACTTTGCTGCAACCTTGTAGACCTGCTTCTGTTGGATAGAAGGTGGAGGGGGCGAGGCTATAGTGGTTGCAGTGTCCTTCTGTTCCCCTTCTGAACAGATTGTGAAGAAGCTAAATTTTGCAGTATGAGATACTACCTTGCGACACTTTTTAGGTGGAACAATAGTTCGAACTACCTCTGGTATTCTGCAGAGATGACCCCCCAAAGTAACAATGACACTACGGGGTCGAGACTCATAAACAACACGGCGTCTCCACATATATGGTTGGCCCAAGAGAACATCACAGACATATAGTGGGGCAACATCACATAATACCTCATCCTTGAAGGGTTGGATGCTGTATGACAATCGACACTATTGGTTGACACGAGCATCTCGTCCTTGCCGAAGCCACATGATGTTGTATGGCTGCGGGTGTGGTGTCTTCGACAATCCCAACTGTTTGACGACCTCTACTGGAATGAGGTTATTCTGGATTTCGCTATCAACAATATAATGTAGCGGGGTCCCCTTCACCAACATCTGTGAATGAAAAAGGCGCACCCCTCTTCAGAATCTGTTGGTTCTTTTGGTTGAATTGCTACGGTTGTGACAATAACAGTGGGGTCTGCGTCAATGATTTGTCCTTTACCAATGTTTTCAGAATCAGATTCTGAAGCAGGGTTCGGCTCCTTATCTTTGATCTCAGCCACCAATGACTGTTTTGAGTGACATTTATCGGTGCTGTGCCAGGGGATTTTGAGGAAATCACACCATTTTTTGGTGTCCTTCTTTGTCTTCCTGTGACTCTTCTTTTCCTATGTCTTGGAATGGTTTTCGAGAGATTGTGTGTTAGGTCAGTTTTTGTCATACTTTGGTTGTTGCAGATTTACAGATCCGAAATCCTGTTTGTTCTAGTGCTTAAATTTCTGCTTGATTTTAACAACATATCGATAAGTAGCACTAAGTGATGAGATGTCCAAAAAATCCATTTAAGTCTGGATGTATCTGTGTAGAGCCCCACGGTATTTCAGAACCAAATGTCGCTCGGAGTCTTTGATACCCATCTTGGTGCGCAAGGTATGGAAGGTATTGGTGAACTCCGGAATTGCTTGGCCCCTCTCTTTCCGCAGTGTGGTCCATCTCATGTACTGGTCCTCATAGTTTCCAACAGGGTAATATTGTTCCTTTACCGCATCCATAAAAAATCCCAAGTGGGATCGATCCCATATATTTCAGATTTCTCTGTGGAACTCTACTCCCAATAAGTTTCCCTCCAATGTTTGACATGGGGGAGAGATTTAAGGAGTGCGAAGGTGATCTTTTCTTTGTCAAAAAATTTGTGAACAGAGAAATAACCTTCTAGCAGATTTAACCATTTGTCTAGGGCTTCTGCATCTATCTTTCCTTCAAATACAAGAATATCAAAATTAACTTGTACCTTGAAAGGCAAGGTGCCTCCAAAGTGGCCTCTTGATGAAGATGTGCCTATTGTTATTGGCAGGTGTTGAAGGATGTGGGAAAAATTCTCCATCATTTCGTCCCTCTGTCATGTGAGACCTTTCTCAAGCAACAGACTGATAGGATCGTCTGCTCCATCATTTTTCTTTTCTTCTTCCATTGAGGGTTTTTTGGGTGTGCGAGAGCGATTTTCCTCAAGAGAGACAAGATCAAGACCAAACTTTCTATACGTGGACCTCATCAGGGACATGCACTGAAAAAAACGATAGAGAACAACCTACTCTGATACCACTGATCCAAATTATTTTCGGCATGAAATGAGATTGGAGATATAAAAAAGAAATGCACAGAGATATCACAGATATTCGATAATATAACATAAATATATCAGAGATGAAATGATAAACACAGAGATACAGTAATACACGATTTATATTAATGAAATAAATGTACAGAGACTGTAAAAATATAGAGTGAAAGAATCACTAGAATGGTGGAAACTTATGTCTGAGAAGAGATGTGACTGCTACTCGCATTTGCAAGAAGATGATTACAATGAGCCTCTGAAGGCATTTTTACAATAAAAAGGAATTCCAAAAGCCCTAAACATCCAAAAACCTAACCCTAGGAGATGAAGTGACGAAAGTCACATGGGCCCCGTTTGGGTAAGTTAGTACATCAACTTCCCGGGGTTGTAAGTTTTGCATACGATCTCCATTTTAGCCGTATGATAGCTTGTTGGAAAGGCATCATTGAGGAGTTTCATTTTGGGGGATCAATATTGCCTTTAGCTACCATTGAGAACCTCGATTTCCAAAACCTTCATTCAGCCCCTCAAAACGGCCCCGGAAGTTAAAACTTGCTAGAAATAGTAAATTGCCAAAATTGCCAGAAAACTGTTTTGAGCTAGTCGGAAAAGGTGGGCGGCCACTGATATCCACCTGGATCAATCCTCCCTCCTTAGGAAGAAATGGTCTCCATTGTGTTGAGTTCCCGGGGGAGAGGGACAAGCATTTGCTGAATCTGCATCTTGGTGAGCTACTTGTATTGCTGGAGATTTTGCGCTGCTTAGTTTGTGGAAGTCTCTCATGAACCTATTGAAGTTGAGGCTGTTAAACAAGTCGAGATACATGATAGGAAGGTGTGCAGAAGGAATATTTTCACTTTGTTTCAACCTTGTCGACCTGCTTCTGTTGGATAGAAGGTGCTGGGGGCCAGGCTGTAGTGGTTGTAGTGTCCTTCTGTTCCCCTTTAGAATAGATTGTGAAGAATATGAATTTTGTAGTATGAGATACTACCTTGTGACACTTTTTAGGTGGAACAATAGTTGGAACTACCTCTGGTATTCTGTAGAGATGACCCCCCAAAGTAACAATGACACTACAGGGTCGAGACTCATAAACAACATGGAGTCTCCACATATATGGTTGGCCCAAGAGAACATCACAGACATCCAGTGGGGCAACATCACATAATACCTCATACTTGAAGGGTTGGATGCCGTATGACAATCAACACTATTGGTTGACACAGAGATCTTGTCCTTGCCATAGCCACCTGATGTTGTATGGCTGAGGGTGTGGTGTTGTCGACAATCTCAACTATTTGATGACCTCTGCTAAGATGATGTTCTTCTGTCTTCCTCTATCAACAATAAAATGTAGCGGGGTCCCCTTCACCCACATCTGTGAATGAAAAAGGTGCTCCCCCTCTTCGAGATCTGTTGGTTCTTCTGATTGAATTGCTCTAGTTGCGACAATAGCAGTGGGGTCTACGTCAATGATCTGTCATTTACCAGTATTTTCAAAATCGGATTCTGAATCAGGGTTCGGCTACTTGTCTTTGATCTCAACCACCAATGACTATTTTGAGCGACATTCATCGGTGTTGTGCCAGGGGATTTTTCACAAATCACACCATTTTCTGGTGTCCTTCGTTGTCTTCCTGTGACACTTCTTTTCTTGTGTCTTGGACTAGTTTTCGGGAGACTGTTTGTTAGGGCTGTCTTTGTCATACTTTGGTTGTTGCAGATTTACAAGTCCGAAATCCTGTTTGTTCTGGTGCTTAAATTTCTTCTTGATTTTAACAACATATCGATAAGCAACACTGAGTGATGAGATGTCTAGAAAATCCATTTCAGTCTAGATGTATCTGTGTAGAGCCCCATGATATTTCAGAACGAAATATCGCTCGGAGTCTTTGATACCCAACTTGGTGTGCAAGTTATGGAAGGTATTAGTGAACTCCAGAACTTCTTGGCCCCTCTCTTGCCGCAGTGTGGTCCATCTCATGTACTAGTCCTCATAGTTTCCAACAGGGTAATACTGTTCCTTTACCGCATCCACAAAAAAATCCCAACTGGGATCAACCCCATATATTTTAGACTCCTCTGTGTAATTCTACTCCCAATAAGTTTCCCACCAATGTTTGACATGGGGGAGAGCTTTAAGGAGTGAAAAGGTGATCTTTTATTTGTCGAAAAATTTGTGAACAAATAAATAACCTTCTAGCATATTTAACCATTTGTCTAGGGCTTCTACATCTCTCTGTACTTCAAATACAGGAATATCAAAATTAACTTATACCTTGAAAGGCGAGGTGCCTCCAAAGTGGCTACTTGATGAAGATGCACCTATTGCTATCGACATGCGTTGAAGGATATGGGAAAAATTCTCCATCATTTCGTCCCTCTGTCACGTGAGAGCTTGCTCAAGCAACAGACTAATAGGATCGTCTGCTCCATCATTTTTATTTTCTTCTGCCATTGAGGTTTTCTTGCATGTGCGAGAGTGATTTTCCTCAAGAGAGACAAGCTTGAAACCCAACTTGCTATACTCAGACCTTGTCAGGGACATGCACTGAAAAAAACGATCAAGAACAACCTGCTCTGATACCACTAATCCAGATTATTTTTGGCATGAAATGAGATCGGAGATATAATATAGAAATGCATAGAGATATTGCAGATATTCAATAATATAACAGAAATATATCAGAGATGCAACCATAAACACAGAGATACAGTAATACCTGATTTCTATTAATGAAAGAAATGTACAGAGACTGTAAAAATACATAGTGAAAGACTCGCTAGAATGGTGGCAACTTATCTCTATGAAGAGATGCGACGGCTACTCGCATTCACAAGAAGATGATTACAATGAGTCTATGAAGGCCTTTTTACAATAAATAGAAATTACAAAAACCCTAGACATCCAAAAACCTAACCCTAGGAGATGAAGTGCCAAAAGTCACGTGGGCCTCGTTTGGGTAAGTTAGTAAATCAACTTCTCAGGGTCATAACTTTTGCATACGATCTCCGTTTTAGGCATATGATAGCTCATTGGAAAGGTATCATTGAGGAGATTAATTTTGGGGGACCAAAAATTCCTTTGGATATCATTGAACACTTTGATCATGAAAAAACTTCATTTAGGCTCTAAAAATGCCCCGAAAGTTAAAACCTGGTAAAAATAGGAAATTGCCAAAATTACCAGAAAACTATTTTGAGCCAGTCGAAAAGGGTGGGTGGCCACTGATATCCACCTGGATCAATCCTCCCTCCTTAAGAAGCAATGGTCTCCATTGTTTTGAGTTTCTGGGGGAGAGGGAAAAGCATTTGCTGGATCTGCATCTTGGTGAGTTGCTTGTATTACTGGAGATGTCGCGCTGCTTATTTTGTGGAAGTCTGTCATGAACCTATTGAAGCTGAGGCTATTCAACAAGTTGAGATACATGAGAGGAAGGTGTGAAGAAGGAATATTTGCGCTTTGATGCAACCTTGTCGACCTGCTTCTGTTGGATAGAAGGTGCAGGGGGCGAGGCTGTAGTGGTTGTAGTGTCCTTCTGTTCCCCTTTTGAAAAAATTGTGAAGAAGCTGAATTTTTCAGTATGAGATACTACCTTGCAATACTTTTAGGGTGGAAAAATAGTTGGAACTACTTATGGTATTCTGTAGAGATGACCCCCCAAAGTAACAATGAAACTATGGGTCGAGACTCATAAACAACATGGCGTCTCCAAATATATGGTTGGACTAAGAGAACATCACATACATCTAGTGGGGCAACATCACATAATACCTCATCCTTGAAGGGTTGGATGCTGTATGAAAATCGACATTGTTGGATGACACAAATATCTCGTCCTTGCAGAAGCCACCCGATGTTGTATGGCTGCGAATGTGGTCTTTTCGACAATCCCAACTGTTTGACAACCTCTGCTAAGATGAGGTTCTTCTGGATTCCACTATCAACAATAAAATGTAGCGGGGTCCACTTCACCCACATCTGTGAATGAAAAAGGCTCTCCCCCTCTTTGGGATCTGTTGGTTCTTCTTGTTGAATTGCTGCGGTTGCGACAATAGCAGCGGGGTTTGTGTCAGTGATCTGTCCTTTACCAGTATATTCAGAATCAGTTTCTGTATCAGGGTTCGACTCCTTGTCTTTGATCTCAACCTCCAATAACTGTTTTGAGCAACATTCATCAATGTTGTGCCAGGGGATTTTGTTGAAATCGCACCATTTTCCGGTGTGCTTCTTTGTCTTCCCATGACCCTTCTTTTCCTGTGTCTTGGAATGGTTTTCGGGAGACTGTTTGTTAGGACTATCTTTTCCATACTTTGGTTGTTGCGGATTTATAGATCTGAAAGCCCATTTGTTCTGGTGCTTAAATTTCTGCTCGATTTTAACTGCATATCGATAAGTAGCATCGAGTGATGAGATGTCCAGAAAATCCATTTAAGTCTGGATGTATCTGTGTAGATCCCCACGGTATTTCAGAACCAAATGTCGCTCGGATTCTTTGATACCCAACTTGGTGCTCAAGGTATGGAAGGTATTGGTGAACTCCAGAACTGCTTGGCCCCTCTGTTGCCGCAGTGTGGTCCATCTCATGTACTGGTCCTCATAGTTTCCAACAGGGTAATACTGTTCCTTTACCGCATCCACAAAAAAATCCCAAGTGGGATTGACCCCATAGATTTTAGAATCCTCTGTGGAACTCTGCTCCTAATAAGTTTCCCACCAATGTTTGACACGGGGGAGAGCTTTAAGGAGTGCGAAAGTGATCTTTTCTTTGTCGAAAAATTTGTGAACATAGAAATAACCTTCTAGCAGATTTAACCATTTGTCTAGGGCTTCTGCATCTATCTGTCCTTCAAATATAGGAATATCAAAACTAATATGTACCTTGAAAGGCGAGGTGCCTCCAAAGTGGTTTCTTGATGAAGATGCACCTGTTGCTATCGGCAGGCCTTGAAGGATGTGGGAAAAATTCTCCATCATTTCGTCCCTCTGTCGCGTGAGAGGTTTCTCAAGAAACAGACTGATAGGATCGTCTCCTCCATCATTTTTATTTTCTTCCTCCATTGAAGGTTTCTTGGGTATGAGAGAGCAATTTTACTCAAGAGAGACAAGCTCGAGACCCAACTTGCTATACTAGGACCTCGTCGGGGACATGCACTGAAAAAAATGATCAAGAATAGCCTGCTCTGATATCACTGATCCAGATTATTTTTGGCACGAAACGAGATCGAAGATATAATGAAGAAATGCACAGAAATATCGTAGATATTCAATAATATAACAGAAATATATCAGAGATGCAACCATACACATAGATATATAGTAATACACAATTTCTATTAATGAAAGAAATGTATAGAGACTGTAAAAATACAGAGTGAAAGACTCGCTAGAATGGTGGCAGCTTATCTCTGAGAAGAGATGTGACGACTACTCGCATTCGCAAGAAGATGATTACAGTGAGCCTGTGAAGGCCTTTTTACAATAAAAAAGAATTCCAAAAACCCTAGACATCCAAAAACCTAACCCTAGGAGATGAAGCGCCAAATGTTACGTGGGCCCCATTTGGGTAAGTTAGTGCATCAACTTCCCGGGGTCGTAACTTTTGCATACGATCTCCGTTTTAGGCGTATGATAGCTTGTTGGAAAGGTATCATCGAGGAGATTCATTTTGGGGGATCAATCATTCCTTTGGCTATTATTGAGAACCTCTATCATGAAAAACCTTCATTTAGGCATTTTAATGGCCCTGAAAGTTAAAACCTGCTAAAAATAGTAAATTGCCAAAATTGCTAGAAAACTGTTTCGAGCCAGTCGAAAAAGGTGGGTGGCCACCGATATCCACCTTGATCAATACTCCCTCCTTAAGAAGCAATGTTAAACATTGCGCTGATTTCCCGGTTGAGAGGGAAAATCATTTGCTGGATCTACATCTTGGTGAGCTACTTTTATTGTTGGAGACGTTGTGCTGCTTAGTTTGTGGAATTCTGTCATGAATCTGTTGAAGCTGAGGCTATTCAAAAAGTCGAGATACATGAGAGGAAGGTGTGCAGAAGGAATCTTTGCGCTTTGTTGCAACCTTGTTGACCTGCTTCTGTTGGATAGAAGGTGTAGGGGGCGAGGCTATAGTGGTTGCAGTGTCCTTCTATTCCTCTTTTGAAAATATTGTGAAGAAGCTGAATTTTTCAGTATGAGATACTACCTTGAGACACATTTTAGGTGGAAATATAGTTGGAACTACCTCTGGTATTCTATAGAGATGACCCCCCAAAGTAACAATGACACTACAGGGTCAAGACTCATAAACAACATGGAATCTCCACATATATGGTTGGCCCAAGAGAACATCACAGACATCCAGTGGGGCAATATCACATAATAGCTCATCCTTGAAGGGTTGGATGCCGTATAACAATCGACACTGTTGGCTAACATAGAGATCTCGTCTTTGCCGAAGCCACTTGATGTTGTATGGCTGTGGGTGTGGTGTTGTGGACAATCCCAACTATTTTTTGACCTCTGCTGAGATGAGGTTCTTCTGGCTTCCACTATCAACAATAAAATGCAGCGGGGTACACTTCACCCACATCTGTGAATGAAAAATGAGCTCCCCTCTTCGGGACATGTTGGTTCTTCTGGTTGAATGTCTGTGGTTGTTATAATAGCAGAGGGGTATGCGTCAGTGATCTGTCCTTTACCAGTATTTTCAGAATCACATTCTGAATCAGGGTTCGGCTCCTTGTCTTTGATCTCAGCCACCAATGACTATTTTGAGCGACATCCATCGGTGTTGTGCCAGGGGATTTTGTGTAAATCAGACCATTTTTCGGTGTCCTTCTTTGTCTTCCCATGACCCTTATTTTACTTAGTCTTGAACTGGTTTTCGGGAGATTGTTTGTTAGGGATGTTTTTGTCATACTTTGGTTGTTGCGGATTTACAAATCTGAAATCCTGTTTGTTCTGGTGCTTAAATTTCTACTCGATTTTAACAACATATCGATAAGGAGCACCGAGTGATGAGATATCCAGAAAATCCATTTCAGTCTAGATGTATCTGTGTAGAGCCCCACGGTATTTTAGAACCAAATGTCGTTCGGAGTCTTTGATACCCAGCTTGGTGCACAAGGTATGGAAGGTATTGGTGAACTCTGGAACTGCTTGGCCCCTCTCTTGCTACAGTGTGGTCCATCTCATGTAATGGTCCTCATAGTTTCCAAGAGGGTAATACTGTTCCTTTACTGCATCTACAAAAACATCCCAAGTGTTATCGGCCCCATATATTTCAGACTCCTCTGTGGAAATCTACTCCCAATAAGTTTCCCACCAATGTTTGACATGGGGGAGAGCTTTAAGGAGTGCGAAGGTGAGCTTTTCTTTGTCAGAAAATTTGTGAACAGAGAAATAACCTTCTAGCAGATTTAACCATTTCTCTAGGGCTTATGCATCTATTTATCCTTAAAATATAGGAATATCAAAATTAACTGTTACCTTGAAAGGTGAGGTGCCTCCAAAGTGGCTGCTTGATGAAGATGCACCTATTTCTATCGGCAGACATTGAAGAATGTGGGAAAAATTCTCCATCATTTCGTCCCTTTTTCGTGTGAGAGCTTGCTCAAGCAACAGACTGATAGGATCATCTGTTCCATCGTTTTTATTTTCTTCCGCCATTGAGGGTTTCTTGGGTGTGCGAGAGTGATTGTACTTAAGAGAGATAAGCTTGAGACCCAAATTTTTATACTCAGACCTCGTCGGGGACATGGACTGAAAAAAATGATCAAGAACAACCTGCTTTGATACCACTGATTCAGATTATTTTCGGCACGAAATGAGATCGAAGATATAATAAAGAATTGCAGAGAGATATTGTAGATATTCAATAATATAACAGAAATATATTAGAGATGCAACCATAAACATAGAGATACAGTAATACATGATTTCTATTAATGAAAGAAATGTACAAAGACTATAAAAATATAGAGTGAAAGACTCGCTAGAATGGTGGCAACTTATCTCTGAGAAGAGATGTGACGAGTACTCACATTCACAAGAAGATGATTACAATGAGGCTTTGAAGGCATTTTTACAATAAACAAGAATTCCAAAAACCCTAGACATCCAAAAACCTTACCCTAGGAGATGAAGCACCAAAAGTCACGTGGGCTCCGTTTGGATAAGTTAGTACATCAACTGCCCGAGGTCGTAACTTTTGCATACGATATCCGTTTTAAGCATATGATAGCTCGTTGGAAAGGTATCGCCGAGGAGATTCATTTTTGGGGATCAATAATATATTCAACTATCATTGAGAACCTTGATCATGAAAAACCTTCATTTAGGCCCTCTAAATGGCCCCAAAAGTTAAAACTTGCTAAAAATAATAAATTGCCAAAATTGCGAGAAAACTGTTTTGAGCCAGTCAAAAAAGGTGGGTGGCCACCGATATCCACCTAGATCAATCCTCCCTCCTTAGGAATCAATGGTATCCATTGGATTGAGTTCCTGGGGGAGAGGGAAAATCATTTGCTAGATCTGCATCTTGGTTAGCTGCTTGTATTGTTGGAGACGTCACGCTGCTTAGTTTGTGGAAGTCTGTAATGAACCTGTTAAAGCTGATGTTATTCAACAAGTTGAGATACATGAGAGGAAGGTGTGCAAAAGGAATCTTTGTGCCTTTCTGCAACCTTGTTGACTTGCTTCTGTTGTATAGAAGGTGCAGGGAGTGAGGCTGTAGTGGTTGCAATGTCCTTCTGTTCCCCTTTTGAATAGATTGTGAAGAAGCTGAATTTTGTTGTATGAGATACTACCTTGCAACAATTTTTAGGTGGAACAATAGTTCGAACTACCTCTGGTATTCTGTAGAGATGACCCCGCAAAGTAATAATGAAACTACGGGGTCGAGACTCATAAACAATATGCCGTCTCCACATATATGGTTGGCCCAAGATAAAATCACAGACATCCAATGGGGAAACATCACATAATACCTCATCCTTGAAGTGTTGGATGTCGTATAATAATCGACACTGTTGGCTGACATAGAGATCTCGTCCTTGCCGAAGCCACTTGATGTTGTATGGTTGTGGGTGTGGTGTTGTCGAGAATCCTAACTATTTGGTGACCTCTGCTGATATGAGGTTCTTCTGGCTTCCGCTATCAACAATAAAATGTAGCGGGATCCCCTTCACCCAAATCTGTGAATGAAAAAGGCACTCCCCCTCTTCGGGATCTGTTGGTTCTTCTAGATGAATTTTTGCGGTTGTGACAATAGCAATGGTGTCTGCATCAATGATTTGTCCTTTACCAGTATTTTCAGAATGAGATTCTGAATCAGGGTTTGGCTCCTTGTCTTTGATCTCGGTCACCAATGACTGGTTTGAGTGACATCCATCGGTGTTGTGCCAGGGGCTTTTGTGCAAATCGCACCATTTTTCGGTGTCCTTCTTTGTCTTCCCGTGACCCTTGTTTTCCTGTGTCTTGGAATGGATTTTGGAGATTGTTTGTTAGGGAGGTCTTTGTCATACTTTGGTTGTTGCGGATTTACAAATCCGAAATCTCGTTTGTTCTGGTGCTTAAATTTTTGCTCGATTTTAACAACATATCGATAAGGAGCACCGAGTGATGAGATGTCTAGAAAATCCATTTTAGTCTAGATGTATCTATGTAGAGCCCCATGGTATTTCAGAACCAAATGTCTCTCAGAGTATTTGATACCCAAGTTGGTGCACAAGGTATGGAAGGTATTGGTGAACTCCGGAACTGCTTGGCCCCTCTCTTGCCGTAGTGTGGTCCATCTCATGTACTGGTCTTCATAGTTTCCAAGAGGGTAATACTGTTCCTTTATCGCATCCACAAAAAAATCCCAAGTGGTATCGACCCCATATATTTCAGACTCCTCTGTGGAACTCTGCTCCCAATAAGTTTCCCACCAATGATTGACATGGGGGAGATCTTTAAGGAGTGTGAAGGTGAGCTTTTCTTTGTCGAAAAATTTGTGAACAAAGAAATAAGCTTCTAGTAGATTTAACCATTTGTCTAGGGCTTCTGCATTCATCTGTCCTTCAAATACAGGAATATANCAGAGTATTTGATACCCAAGTTGGTGCACAAGGTATGGAAGGTATTGGTGAACTCCGGAACTGCTTGGCCCCTCTCTTGCCGTAGTGTGGTCCATCTCATGTACTGGTCCTCATAGTTTCCAAGAGGGTAATACTGTTCCTTTATCGCATCCACAAAAAAATCCCAAGTGGTATCGACCCCATATATTTCAGACTCCTCTGTGGAACTCTGATCCCAATAAGTTTCCCACCAATGATTGACATGGGGGAGATCTTTAAGGAGTGTGAAGGTGAGCTTTTCTTTGTCGAAAAATTTGTGAACAAAGAAATAAGCTTCTAGTAGATTTAACCATTTGTCTAGGGCTTCTGCATTTATCTGTCCTTCAAATACAGGAATATAAAAATTAACTTGTACCTTAAAAGGCGAGGTGCCTCCAAAGTGGCCGCTTGATGAATATGCGCCTGTTTCTATTGGTAGGCATTGAAGGATGTGGGAAAAATTCTCCATCATTTCGTTTCTCTATCGCGTGAGAGATTTCTCAAGCAACAGACTGATAGGATCGTCTGTTCCATCATTTTTCTTTTCTTCCTCCATTGAGGGTTTCTTGGGTGTGCGAGAGAAATTGACCTTAAGAGAGAAAATCTCTAGACCCAACTTGCTATACTCAGACCTCGTCGGGGACATGCACTGAAAAAAACGATCAAGAAGAACCTGCTCTGATACCACTGATCTGGATTATTTTCGGCACGAAATGAGATCAGAGATATAATAAAGAAATGCACAGAGATATCACAGATTTTCAATAATATAACATAAATATATCAGAGATGCAACCATAAACACAAATATATAGTAATACATGATTTCTATTAACGAAAGAAATGTACAGAGACTGTAAAAATACAGAGTGAAAGACTCGCTAGAATGGTGGAAACTTATCTCTGAGAAGAGATGTGACGGATACTCACATTCACATGAAGTTGATTACAATAAGGATCTGAAGGACTTTTTACAATAAACAAGAATTCCAAAAAACCTATACATCCAAAAACCTAACCCTAGGAGATGAAGCACCAAAAGTCACGTGGGCCCCGTTTGGGTAAGTTAGTACATCAACTTCCCGGGGTCGTAACGTTTGCATACGATCTCCGTTTTAGGCGTATGATAGCTCGTTGGAAAGGTATCATCGAGGAGATTCATTTTGGGGGCTCAATCATGTCTTTGACTATCATTGAGAACCTCGATCGTGAAAAACCTTCATTTAGTCCCTCAAAATGGCCCCGGAGGTTAAAACTTGCTAAAAATAGTAAATTGCCAAAATTGCCAGAAAACTGTTTTAAGCTAGTTGGAAAAGGTGGGTGGCCACCGATATCCACCTGGATCAATTATCCCTCCTTAGTAATCAATGGTCTCCATTGCTTTGAGTTCCTGGGGGAGAGGGAAAAGCATTTTGTGACATACCCACTAAGGAAAACAAAATTTTTCGTCGACTTCTCGAGGATCAGAATCCCCAAAATACCTACGGGGGTCTTAGCATAGGCTAGTTCCTTCCTTGTGCACCTCCATGTGATCGTGGGTCGTGACCACAGGCCTAACAAGTATGGCATTCTTTCTCTCTTCGCGACTCAACACTACCAGAGCGTCGAGTCTTTCGACTCTGCAAACCCTGACACGGTGAAGCGCCGAACCCCGACAGAGCTAGCGAGTGGCAGGCTTCCCCCTTGGGGTCTTGTCCACATGACCCTGTCCCATGTCTACGCGCTTAAGCCAGCCAAGCGCTTATCAAATTTTTCAGGATTTGGGGAAATGTGATGCATGACTTCCCTTTGACACTTTTCTCTACTCGCAACCTCACAGGTTGAGGCGTCGACCTCTCGTGCTCTTCTTCTCTGAAATCCCGAGATGAAAAAGTTAGTAATGGTTGACTTCCTCTTCACACTTCTCGCAACTCGCAATCTCGTGAGTTGGAGCGTTGAGCCTTTGTGTTCCTATCTCATGAATCTCCGAGACACGAGAAGTCAACAGAGTGTTGACTCCTTTCCGGGCGACGCGTGCCCACCTGTCAATCACATGGGCCCCACCTGATGGATGTGCCACGTGTTCTCATGAGCCTCGGCTCTCGACACTTCATGAATTCTACGATTGAAAGTGACCCCTTTCAACCTCCGAACCCCCGAACTCTCGATATATGATATCTCCACGGAGTTATGATCCAACGGTCCTCCCGTTCCTGGATCCAATGGTTCAGATTTTTTTTTCTCCTCGCCACTTCGCACTTCGTGTCTTCATGAGTTGGAGCACCCAACTCTTGCACTCTCTTCTTGCAAAACCTTGAGATGCGAGATCCCAAACTCAGACCTCTTTGGGACTGCACCGACCCTAACTGCCTTGCAACTCTACAAGACCCAACGGCTACCGACTATTCACCACTTCTATCTCGAAGTGTCTCCACTGTCCATACAACTTCTCCCATGGCTACTTCTATGGCTTAACTCCCTCGCAACTCAGTGCGATCCAACAACCCATGAAATTTCGACACTTCTCCACGAAGTCTCTCTGCCGTCCATTTCTATTCTCTTTTGCACGCATCTGGACGTACTTTTTCGACCATACAGATCTATTTCGCTCCAGCTGATCTAACGGCAGTTGTATCTCCTCCTTGAACATGCGCTTCTATTCCTTCTCCTTGAAAGATTTCTTAAGTATCAAAGGTCTCGGCCTTTGCTTCTCCTCTGCGACCCTTGCAGCTAAGGCTCTGTGCACAAAATGGCACTATCCCTCTCGAGCTTCTCTTCTTTGAAACCGTGAAATATTTCCTTGACCTTTGTGATTCCTACAGGGTCTGGGTACATGACAAGGTGCTGCCTGTCCCCCTCAGATGGACAGTTACGATTCTCTTGTGACTTTGCCACCCGTGAAGTCGAAAGACTTCCCTCTATGACTCTCGATATCTGAATCCCCGATATGGGTGATTTCGTGACACATGTCCTCCCTCCAATGGACGACTCAGATTCTTTCACTATTTTAGGACTTTTGATCTCGAGTGCTTGGACTCTTGAACTCCTGAATGCCGAAATCCCAATATGAACTCCTTCTCGGGACTTTCGCTTCTGCTGTTCTTCGCGTGAGGTTTTAAACCTCATGCAACTCTCGACAGATCCAACGTCTGTCGGATGTTTAGACCAAGATCTGACGGCTCAGACCTGTCTCTCCATTGTGTCATTCCTACGCTACCTAGACATGAATCCACGGTCCAGGTTCTTTCACGGACCTTGGGGATTTACGGTCCTGATTTCTTTGCTACTTGCGAAGATAAAGGAAAAAGGGTTAAGGCATTTAACGCCCTCCTTTATTCCTTCAATCTAATGGTCGTGAATGACCGCATATCTTCCGACAAGATCTCATCCGTTGATCGATACTTATTCTTAGAATCCTCAAGGGATTCTGTGACTTCCGTGCCTCTACAGAGTCTTTGTGCACAAAGTGCTACCCCTTCTGAGATTTTCAAAAAGGGTGTCTCTATGGGGAGATTTATCCAGGGTATCACCTGAGACGGATAAGGGTATAGATTTCCCGAGAAACAACTTGAATTCTGAATTGATTCATGGTGCGTATATATAGATAAATCTATTTATAAACATAAGCCATACGTGGCCCTTCCATTATAAGACTGCAACCACCATTTCTGAATCAAAACACTACACAGGCAGTCTTATACTCAAACCATTCATAAAATTGCACAGATTATGAGCATATATGTCAACATATAAATTTTAATATGCAAGATGTAAAACACTTATTAGAAATAACACCAGAAGTGAGTGCAACTGCTGAGAGGGGTGCTCGTTTCCACCCAACCATAGGCTCAACGATTCCGATAGGATTTACCACTAGCCACCCCCAAGCTGAGACCACCATGCTGCGAGACTGTGTATCTATTTTCCAGTGACCAAGAACGAGGGTTATTCTCCCCCATCTCTACTATCACTCACTTTGTATTTTCCAGAGTTCTCTTCCTTCCCTCRCATCTGCCCCCTTCCCRCTTCTCCCTCAAGCCTTTTTCCTCTTGCGAGGTTGCGCGTGGCRCGATTTCCCTCGCACTAGTCAGGCCTGATGGCTCTATGGATGGGCGGTTCACCCCCCCCATCCCTCATTACTCATGAGGAGCCATTTACCTACCAATCCTGGCGAGTCATTTAATTCGGGGCCAACGAGCTGCTCTTGGTTCTTCGGGCTAGTGAAGTCCAAATATGGTATTGGTTTCGGTGGAAGTTAATGCCACCTTTCCAGGTGACTTCCACCACCTTTCTTCAGCCATCRCGGTCTCTTTTTCAGCATATCCCCTCTCAACAGTCCTGCAATATATATACATAATATTATTTACATTTTTGGGTTTTCCACAGTTCTTTGCCAGTATAGTTGTTTTTAAAAACTGGGGGAAACAGGGTGTTACAATTCCCTCCCTCTTAAAGGAACATCGTCCTCGATGTTCTTATCTATCAACATGACATGCATGTACAAGAGTAAACAAAATTGGATATGCCTGTCTCATGGCATCCTCCATTTCCCATGTAGCCTCATCTGGGCCAAAATGTTTCCACTGCACCTTGACTTGTGCAATGGTTCGGTTCCGGAGTGGGGTTTCCTTTCTGTCTAGTATGCATTGGGGTTCTGGTAGAAATTCTCCCTCCAGTTCCACCTGAATCACAGGCCAATCAATTATATGGTTAGCATCATGTACATATTTCTTTAATAATGAGAAATGGAAAACATTATGTGCTTTGACTGTGGGAGGAAGTGCTAGCCTATAGGCTACAGGTCCCAGTCTATCTAGAACCTCAAAGGGTCCACAATACCGAGGTGCCAACTTGGCACAAGCTCCCATTTTCAGGGAACTCTTCCTAGGCCTAACTCTGAGATATACATGGTCTCCCGCTTTGAACTCTCTTGGAGTTCTCTTTTGGTCAGCATAACTTTTCTATCGGTTCTGAGTGACCTTCAGGTTTTGTTTTATCTGGGTCACTTGTTGTTCCATTTCTTTCCACATGTCGGGTCCAAAAGAAATCCTGTTTACAGAATTACTCCAACTAACAGGAGTGTTACACGGTCTACCATAGAAGACTTCAAAGGGACTCATCTTTAAGGATGCTTGGTAGCTATTGCTGTAGGCGAATTCTACCAGTGGTAGGTAGTCTTTCCATTTCTTGGGTTGATGCATTACATGCATCCTTAACATGTATTCTAATATTTGATTCACTATTTTTGTCTGTCCATCGGTTTGAGGGTGATAGGTAGTGCTAAACAACAACTTGGTCTCTAAACCAGCCATCAGTGATTTCCAAAAGTTGGAAGTAAATTTCGTGTCTTTGTCAGACACGATCTCTTTCGGCATACCATGCAGTCTAAATATTGCTTTCATGAATACTTGGGCGATATCGATTGCCTTGCAGGTCGACTTGATGGGATGAAGTGAGCAGACTTGCTCAATTTGTCCACCACCACCATAATGGCATCATTCTGTTTGGTTGAGGTTGGTAATCCAGTGATGAAATCCATGGAGATGGTTTCCCATTTCCATTCTGGGATTGGTAAAGGTTGCAATAATCCTGCTGGGTGTCGATGTTCTGCTTTAACCTGTTGGCACTCTATGCATTTGGCTAAGTACTCAACTATGTATTTCTTCAATCCAAGCCAATAAATTTTTTTCCTGGTGGTAGTGATCATCTTCTGGTATCCTGGATGACCAGTATAGGGTCTTTTATGTAGTTCATCCATAATGAACCCCTTCAAGTTGTCACATGTTGGAATATAAAATTTGTTTCTGTAAGTGGGCAGACCTCCTTCGGTCATCTAATAGCCTTCATATTTTACTCCGGCGGGTTCTTGCTGTAGGTACATGGTCATGATCTGGACAAAGGGATTTGTTTCTTGTGCATTTCTGATTCTTTCCTTGACATCTGTCTCGTAGGTGCTCACCGTTGCCAAGTGAATTGTTTTCATACTTTTTCTAAGGGCATCGTCCACCCTATTTTCCTTTCCTTTAATGTGTTTGATTTCAAAATCAAACTCGCTAAGGAGGGCCATCCACCTAGCTTGTCTAGCATTGAGCTTTGGTTGATCAAGCAGGTATCACAATCCACAATGATATGTCATAAGTACAAATTTTCTTCCCAGGAGGTAATGCCTCCACATTTTCAAGGCATGCATTATGGCAACTAGTTCTAGATCATGGGTCACATAGTTGACTTCATGCTCGTTCAACTTTCGGGATTCATAGAAGATCACACTTCCTTTCTGCATAAGGACTCCTCCGAGCGCTTCCTTACATGCATCTGTGCACACGAGGAAGTCATCTTCTGAGTCGACGATTTTCATCACGGGTGCATGGGTCAGTAGATGTTTTAGGGTTTGAAATCTTTTTTCACATTTTTGTGTCCATAAGAATTTTGTCCCCTTCTTCTGGAGGGCAGTGATTGGACAACCAATCTTGGAGAATCCTTTTATAAATCTCCTATAGTATCCTGCTAATCCCATAAAGGATCTGATATCTGAAACATCCTTTGGGGTAGGCCATTCCATGATAGACCTGATTTTTTCAGGGTCTACCGCTACTCCTTCTTTGGAGAGAACATGGCCTAAGTAATGTATTTCTTTCTGGAAGAATTCACATTTGCTAAATTTGGCATAGAGTTGATGTTCTCTTAGCACTTGCAGCACAAGTCTAAGATGCTCTTCATGCTCTTTTCTGTTCTTGGAGTAAATTAATATATCGTCGATAAAAACAAGCACAAATTTGTCTAGGAACTTGCTGAGTACATTGTTCATCAAGCACATAAAAGTGGCAGGAGAATTGGTTAACCCAAACGACACTACCACGAACTCATAGTGACCATACCTCATCTAGAAGGCAGTTTTATGGATGTCTTCACCCTTGATTCGGACTTGATGGTATCCCGACCTTAAATCAATCTTTGAGAAAATATACGCACCCCCCAATTGATCGAACAGGTCATCGATCCTGGGCAAGGGGTACTTGTTCTTTATGGTTACCTTATTGAGTTGCCTATAATCTATACACAGTCTAAGGGTACCATCCTTCTTTTTCACGAATAGGACTGGTGCTCCCCATGGAGAGACGCTAGGCCGAATATAGCCCTTATCCATCATTTATTTTAATTGCAACTTGAGTTCAACTAACTCGGGTGTGCTCATCCGATAGGGTGTCCTAGACACCGACACCGCTCCCGGTGCAAGTTCTATTGAGAAGTCTATGTTCCTTCTCGGAGGTAGACACGATACCTCTTCCAGAAACACATCTCTGTATTCTATCAGGATAGGGTGATCGTCAGGGYTTGGTTTGTCATCTTCGATTGTTTTCAACACCTGTATTGCATATAGGGTACATCCCTTTCGACAATACTTTCTCATTTGCAGAGCTGATATTTGTCTCACTGAGATAGGTTTTCAGATCCCTTGAAGGGTTATCCTCTTCCCTTCCTTACTTACACATTCTAAGGTATTATGGTAATAGTCCAATCTAGCTTTATGGGTAGCTAGCCAATCCATACCAATCAATAGATCATATGATCCCAGGGGTAATATGTTAAGGGTTGCTTGGGTGGGGAATTTACCCAACATTAATTGGCAGGTTGGCATGACTTTTGCTATCCTCCTTTTGGTGCCAGTGGCTAACATTACCAACCATGGCTTGGTATGTTTTTGTGGCCGTAGTTTACACTTATCAACAACTTTAGGGGCTATATAACTCAAATTTGAACCAGGGTCAATCAAAACAGACACTAGATGGTTGGAAATCATACCTTCTATTTCCACTACTAAAGCTTGGTGGTTGCCTTGGTTATTATCCAAGGCTGCATAAATTTGTGGCACACTCCTGGCCACATCATTGACGGTAGTAGCTTCTTGGATGTTATAAATCCTCTGACTATTCTATTGTCGGTGTGGACAGTCTCTCAATAGATGTTCTTCCCCGCAACCCCAACATTTCAAAGGCTCTCTCTTCGGGTTATCAGTCTTCACTGATATGGGTCCAAAAGTTTTATTTCTGCTCAAGGAGGGAAAATTCTGCTGGTGCATACTCCAGGTTGGGAAGCTCATTCTTGGGTTCTTCTTATAGTTCTTAAATCTTGGGGATTCAATTCCCCTTTTCTGAAATCTTGAACTATTCCTCTGTTTCCATCCTTCGCGAGGTTCTGCTCGATGTCCAAACTGTTCATGACAATAGGTTGCCTTTTGAATAATGCCTTCTAGGGTCTTTGGCTCATCAAATTCAATTCTGTTCCGGTAGTCCTTGGGTAGTCCACTGATGAAGCGTTGTACCTTTGCCTTTTCTGCTTTTATATAGGGTACATACGTTAACAAATCGAGGAATTTGTTGACATATTCTTCTATAGTGAGTTGTCCGAGTTTGAGTTCATAAAACTCTTTAGTCTTCTCGTCGAAACATTTTTTTGACAAATACTTCTTCTGGAAATATTTCTCAAATTGTTTCCAGAAAAGGTCCTCTTTGTGAACCCCTTTCACATTCTTAAGATCTTCCCACCAAATAGAATCCTTTCCATTCAAGTTGAAAGTGGCTACTCGGGCCTTCAGATTTCCTGAGAAGTCATGGACTCTGAAATACTTCTTTAGTCCAAGAAATACTTCTTTAGTCCAAGCATCCAGGCCTCTGCTTCCTCTCCCTTCTTTATTTCACCGTCGAAGGAGGGTGGTTTGGCCTTTTTGAATTCTTCAAATTTTTGACCTTTGGAAGGATTTTGCTTCTTCTGTTTCTTTCGGGAATAAGAACTGGTTTTGCTACTAGAAGAGCCTTCTAAATCGCCAGCTTCCTTCTCAGAGGAATCACTTGGCATTGGTCCTTTACCTCTGGGGTGGACCTTTTTTGAGGTGCTCCTCTCAGTGTGGCCACTGATATGACCATGTTTCTGAGTTTCAGGTTCATGCTGCATTTGTCTTTGTAGATCAGATAAACTCTGTAGTAAAACTGCATTAATTTCTGTTTGCTTTTCTTGTTCTTTCATCATCCTTTCATTGTCAGCCTTACAACTTTGTAATTCGACCATGAGGCTCCTCACAGTATCGGCTAGATCTAGAGGGGTCCCTACTTCCCTCCTTTCGTCAGACTCTTCGTCTCTATTGTGGGAGCCTTCTCCCACTTCTTGGTGAGTCACCATACTATGCATTGATAATTTCCTACGGTTGATCTTCCGCTTGTGTTCAAAAGGAAAAATGCTGGTTGTTAGTCAATATTTATATTTATTTATAACCAGTACATAATTCATATTTTCATATGTACACACACACAATAGGGGTTTTTCATTCTTAACTTCATCTTCTGGTTAGGAAGGTTAAGATAGGGGGGGGGGTTACTCTTTTTAGGAGTGTTCCGAACAGAGCTTCTGCGCAACTCGTTCATGAGCCCATGCAGGCCAAGTGTTGTGACCATGCTTTGATACCAATTTATCACATACCCACTAAGGAAAACAAAATTTTTTGTTGACTTCTCGAGGATTAGAATCCCCGAAATACCTACGGGGGTCTTAGCATAGGCTAGTTCCTTCCTTGTCCACCTCCATGTGATCGTGGGTTGCAACCACAGGCCGAACAAGTATGGCATTCTTTCGCTCTTCGGGACTCAGCACTACCAGAGCGTCGAGTCTTTCGACTCTGCAAACCCTGACACGGTGAAGCACTGATCCTCGACATGGCTATCGAGTGGAAGGTTTCCCCCTTGGGGTCTTGTCCACATGACCCTGTCCCGTGTCTACGCACTTAAGCCAGCCAAGCGCTTATCGACTTTTTGCGATTCGGGGAAATGCGATGCATGACTTCCCTTTGACACTTTTCGCTACTCGCAACCTCGCAGGTTGAGGTGTCGAGCTCTTGTGCTCTTCTTCTTCAAAATCCCGAGACATGAAAGTCAACAATGGTTGACTTCCTCTTCTCACTTCTCACAACTCATAATCTCACGAGTTGGAGCGTTGAGCCTTCGTGTTCCTATCTCACAAATCTCCGAGACGCGAGAAGTCAACAGAGTGTTGACTCCTTTCCGGGTGACGCATGCCCACCTGTCAATCACGCGGGCCCCACCTGATGGATGTGCCATGTGTTCTCATGAGCCTTGGATCTCGACACTTCATGAATTCTATGGTCGAAAGTGAGCTCTTCCAACCTTCGAATCCCCGAACTCCCGATATACGATATCTCCATGGAGTTCTGATCCAACGGTCCTCCCGTTCCTGGATCCAATGGTTCAGATTTTTTTTTTCTCCTCGCCACTTCACACTTTGCGTCTTCGTGAGTTGGAGCACCCAAATCTTGCACTCTCTTCTTGTGAAACCCCGAGATACAAGATCCCGAACTCAGACCTCTTTGGGACTGCACTGACCCTAACCGCCTTGCAACTCTGCAAGATCCAACGACTATCGACTGTTCGCCACTTCTATCTCGAAGTGTCTCCACCATCCATACAACTTCTCCCATGGATGATTCTATGACTTAACTCCCTTACAAATCAGTGCGATCCAATGGACCATGACATTTCAACACTTCTCCACAAAGTCTCTCTGCCATCTGCTTCTGTTCTCTTTTGCACGCGTCTGGATGTACTTTTTCAATGACCTAAATCTATTTCGCTCTAGCTGATCTAACGATAGTTATAGCTCCTCCTTGAACATGCGCTTCTCTTCCTTCTCCTTGGAATATTTATTAAGTATCAAAGGTCTTGGCCTTTGCTTCTCCTCTGCGACCCTTGCAGCTAAGGCTCTGTGCACAAAATGGCACTATCCCTCCCGAGCTTCTCTTCTATGAAACCATGAAAGATTTCCTCAACCTCTATGATTCCTATAGGGTTTGGGTACACGACAAGGTGATTCCTGTCCCCCTCAGTTGGATGGATACAATTCTCTCACGACTTAGCCACCCACGAAGTCGAAAGACTTCCCTCTATGACTCCTGATGTTTGAATCCCTGATATGGGTGATTTTGTGACACGTGTCCTCTCTCCAACGGACGACTCAGGTTCTTTCACTATTTCGAGACTTCTGATGTCAAGTGCCCATACTCTTGAACTCCTGAATGCTAAAATACCGATACAAAATCCTTCTCAGGACTTTCGCTTCTGCCGTTCATCGCGTGAGGTTTTAAACCTCGTGCAACTCTTGACAGATCCAACGTCTGTCGGCTGTTTAGACCAAGATCTGTCGGCTCAGATATGTATCTCCATTGCGCCATTCCTAAGCTTCCTGGACATGAATCCACGGTCCAGGTTCTTTCATGGACCTTGGGGATTTACGGTCCCGATTTCTTCACTACTCGCGAAGATAAAGGAAAAAGGGTTAAGGCATTTAATTCCCTCGTTTATTCCTTCAATCTAATAGTCGTGAATGACCGCAGATCTTCCGACAGGATCTCATCCGTTGATCGATACTTATTCTTCGAATCCTCAAGGGATTCTGTGACTTCTATGCCTCTGCAGAGTCTTTGCGCACAAAGTGCTACCCCTTCTGAGATTTTCAAAAAGGGTGTCTCTATGGGGAGATTTATCCAAGGTATCACCTGAGACGGATAAGGGTATAGATTTCCCGAGAAACGGCTTGAATTCTAAATTGATTCAAGGTGCATATATACAGATAAATCTATTTATAAACATAAGCCATACGTGGCCCTTCCATTATAAGCCTGCAACCACCATTTCTGAATCAAAACACTACACATGCAGTCTTATACTCAAACCATTCATAAAACTACACAGACTATGAGCATATATGTCAACATATAAATTTTAAGATGCAAGATGTAAAACACTTATCAGAAATAACACCAGAAGTGAGTGCAACTGCTGAGAGGGGTGCTCATTTCCAACCAACCGTAGGCTCAGCGATTCCGATAGGATTTACCACTAGCCACCCTCGAGCTGAGACCACGATGTTGTGAGACTGCATCTCTATTTTCCAGTGACCGAGAATGAGGGTTACTCTCCCCCTTCTCTGCTATCACTCACTTTGTATTTTCCAGAGTTCTCTTCCTTCCCTCACATCTGCCCCCTTCCCGCTTCTCCGTCATGCCNCCCCATCCCTCATTACTCATGAGGAGCCATTTACCTACCAATCCTGGTGAGTCATTTAATTCGGGGCCAGCGAGCCGCTCTTGGTTCTCTGGGCCAGTGAAGTCCAAATACGGTATTGGTTTCGATGGAAGTTAATGCCACCTTTCCAGGTGCCTTCCACCACCTTTCTTCAACCATCGTGGTCTCTTTTTCAGCATATCCCCTCTCAACAGTCCTGCAATATATATACATAATATTATTCGCATTTTTGGGTTTTCCATAGTTCTTGGCTAGTATAGTTATTTTTACAAACTGGGGGAAACAGGGTGTTACACATTTGCTGGATCTGCATCTTGGTGAGCTTCTTATATTGCTGGAGATGTTGTGCTGCTTAGTTTGTGGCAGTCTGTCATGAACCTGTTGAAGCTGAGTTTGTTCAACAAGTTGAGCTACATGAGAGGAAGCTGTGCAAAAGGAATCTTTGCGCTTTTCTACAACCTTTTCGACCTGCTTCTGTTGGATAGAAGGTGCAGGGGGTGAGGTTGTAGTGGTTGCAGTGTCCTTCTATTCCCCTTTTGAACAGATTGTGAAGAAGATGAATTTTGCAGTATGAGATAGTACCTTGCGACACTTTTTAGGTGGAACAATAGTTCGAACTACCACTGGTATTTTGTAGAGATGACCCCCCAAAGTAACAATGACACTATGGGGCCAAGACTCATAAAAAACATGGCATCTCCACATATATGGTTGGCCCCAGAGAACATCACAAACATCCAGTGGGGAAACATCACATAATACCTCATCCTTGAAGGGTTGGATGTCGTATGAAAATCGACACTGTTGGCTGACACGGAGATCTCGTCCTTGCCGAAGCCACCCGATGTTGTATGGTTGTGGGTGTGGTGTTTTCGACAATCCCAACTATTTGTCAACCTCTGCTGAGATGAGGTTCTTCTGGCTTCTTCTATGAACAATAAAATGCAGCGGGGTCCCCTTCACCCACATCTGTGAATGAAAAAGGCGCTCCCCCTCTTCAGGATCTGTTGGTTCTTTTGGTTGAATTGCTACAATTGCGACAATAGCAGTGGGGTCTGGGTCAATGATCTATTCTTTACCAGTATTTTCAGAATCATATTCTGAATCAGGGTTTGGCTCCTTGTCTTTGATCTTGGCCACCAATGACTATTTTGAGAGACATTTATCGGTGTTGTGCCAGGGGATTTTTTGGAAATCACACCATTTTCCGGTGTCCATCTATGTCTTCTCGTGAGCCTTCTTTTCCTATTTCTTGGACTGGTTTTCAGGAGACTGTTTGTTAGGGTTGTCTTTGTCATACTTTGGTTGTTGCGGATTTACAGATGCAAAATCCCATTTGTTCTGGTTCTTAAATTTCTGCTCGATTTTGACAGCATATCGATAAGCAGCACCGAGTGATGAGATGTCTAGAAAATCCATTTTAGTCTGGATGTATTTGTGTAGAGCCGCATGGTATTTCAGAACCAAATGTCGCTTAGAGTCTTTGATACCCAACTTGGTGCGCAAGGTATGGAAGGTATTGGTGAACTCCGAAACTGCTTGGCCCCTCTCTTGCCGCAGTGTGGTCCATCTGATGTACTGGTCCTCATAGTTTCCAACAGGGTAATACTATTCCTTTACCGCATCCACAAAAGAAACTGAAGTAGGACCGACCCCATATATTTCAGACTCCTCTATGGAACTCTGCTCCTAATAAGTTTCCCAACAATGTTTGACATGGGGGAGAGATTTAAGGAGTGCGAAGGTGATCTTTTCTTTGTCGAAAAATTTGTGAACAAAGAAATAACCTTCTAGCAGATTTAACCATTTGTCTAGGGCTTCTGCATCTATCTGTCCTTCAAATATAGGAATATCAAAATTAACTTGTACCTTGAAAGGTGAGGTGCCTCCAGAGTGGCCACTTGATGAAGATGCACCTGTTGCTATCGACAGGCATTGAAGGATGTGGGAAAAATTCTCCATCATTTCTTCCCTCTTTCGCGTGAGAGCTTGCTCAAGCAACATACTGATAGGATCGTCTTCTCCATCATTTTTCTTTTCTTCTGCCATTGAGGGTTTATTGGGTGTTCGAGAGTGATTGTCCTCAAGAGAGACAAGCTCGAGACCCAACTTTCTATACTTAGACCTCGTCGGGGACATGCACTGAAAAAAAACGATCAAGAACAGCCTGCTCTGATACCACTGATCCAGATTATTTTCGGCACGAAATGAGATCGGAGATATAATAAATAAATGCACAGAGATATCGCAGATATTCAATAATATAACAGAAATATATTATAGATGCAACCATAAACACAAAGATACAATAATACAGGATTTCTATTAATGAAAGAAATGTACAGAGACTATAAAAATATAGAGTGAAAGACTCGCTAGAATGGTGGTAGCGTATCTTTGAGAAGAGATGTGACGACTACTCACATTCGCAAGAAGATGATTACAATGAGGCTCTGAAGGAATTTTTACAATAAACAGGAATTTCAAAACCCTAGACATCCAAAAACCTAACCCTAGGAGATGAAGCACCAAAAGTCACGTGGGCCCCGTTTGGGTAAGTTAGTACATCAACTTCCAGGGGTCATAACTTTTGCATACGATCTCCGTTTTAGGCAAATGATAGCTCGTTGGAAAGGTATCGTCGAGGAGATTCATTTTGGTGGATCAATAATGCCTTTGGTTATCATGCAGAACCTTGATCATGAAAAACATTCATTTAGTCCCTCAAAATGGCCCCGAAAGTTAAAACCTGCTAAAAATAGTAAATTGCCAAAATTGCTAGAAAACCGTTTTGAGCCAGTCGAAAAGGGTGGGTGGCCATCGATATCCACCTGGATCACTCCACTTCATCTGGCACTCCATCTTCGACAGGCTCTCGAAGTCCCAAAAAAGGTCAAATATGACCAAGTGCTCCCAAAACTTGGTCAAGGGCCAACAGGCCCCCAACACTCACCTGTGACTCATCCCGAGTCACTCTGGTCATAGAAATTCTGCCTTGAATGCCTTGATCTTGGATCGAGCTACTGTAGTGCTATGACCTCTTTCTCATTGAACTCTTGGATGAGTGCGTCATTGATTGGCTCTTCTGCGCACTGTTCTATTGTGATGATGACTTGTTCAAGCTCTGCTCCTTGGTTTTCAACTTCTATGACTGTCACAGAGCGAAGTGCGCTGTGAACCCTTTCCTTTACTTCGGTTGCTTTGTGAAAAAATATTCCTTATTTTTTGGTAGTGCTTCTTTCTCTTCATCCCATTTTTCTTGTAAAGCGATCTTTTCCTTTTCTACAGTACTTCTGTGGTCCTCAAGGTCTTTCTGAACTTACACTAAATCCTGGGTGGCTTGTGCTGTCTCTTCTTGAGCTCGTCGCAACCGAGCTTCAACTGTAGCAACAATATGATGTAGCTAGGCTGGATTATCACCTAAGTCTGGTGTTCCTGATGGTAGGGGCGCAGTGGAAACTGCTCGGCTAGACTGTATTTCTTGATGTACTCCTTGAAGCTCATCCCTGATGCGACTGAACACTTCCTCCTGCTTGGATTCCTTCTTTTCTGCTATCTCTAGCGAAGTGTCTTTCAGGGAAGCGATTATGAAGTCGAAGTCATCCGGAGTGAGAACAATCTCAAACTTGGTTCTGGTTGCCTTAGCTTTCTTCCTGGATGAAGGGTTTGGTGGGGTAACCTTCCTTTTCTTGGAGGGATCCTCCTCCTCTCTAGGTAGTGTAACTTCTCCTTTATTTTTCTCAACTTCTGTTCTACCTAGCTCTCCACCATCACCTCCCTACCTAGGTGAGATCGAAGTGGTATTTGTAGAAGTACTATTGACATTTTGAACTTCTTCATCTTCCTTGGTCTTGCTTGGTCCAGGGGTATCATGCACAAGTTCTGGACTGTCTATATCAGAAATCTCCATGGGGTCTGCTGAGATGAGGAGGTCTGCTGACCACTCCTTGGTGATTTCTTCCAAGTCTTCTTCTGTTAACTTATAATAGGACTGTCACTGTTGCTTGTGCTCGTCAGTGCACACTGTGATGTATATAAAGTGTTTGTCTGCGCTAAACTTCATCAGGGGCCGAAACCTGTAGTGTTTAGAGTGATCCGCGGTGTAGACTGGATTGCGATCTTCAATTGATTGTAGTAGGCGTGGAAGATGACATTGTATTGCCACTACTTTTTCATATCACTCGAGTACCACAAGGTACTGAAAGTCGCAGCTAAAGGCTCAAAGGGTTTGATGTCTGGGAAGGTCACACCTTTCGGCATCTCCCATGCGGTGAAAGATATCAATATGAGAAGTCGATTGAAGTGGAACTCATATCCTTGGTCCTGCACTCCTCTACAATCAAACTCTATCCAGTTCATGAGGTACTGCGCCCAATTCATCTGTAGTCCTTCTACCTACTTCATGGCGAGGTCAACAACGAAGCCAATTACTTGGGTGGGATGGTTCTTGTGAAATAGCTTTCCTGCGATCATCTGACATGTGAGGCACACTGTGCCGCTCTGGATAGAGGCTACCTTGTAACCTCGCATACCCTTCTCTACATCTGCATAAGTTTCTTTGATTCGCTGGGCTAATGCTTGGTCTGAGGTCTTTCCAGGGTAAAAATCCTGTGGGTCAAGGCCCTGCATGCTTAGCCCTGTGATCTGATTGATCAAGGTCAGATCCACAGTGATGCGATGGTTCAACCATAAGTAACCTCCGTGGGAGCAGGACAACAACAATTTCATGCATGCGTTTACTTCCTGGTGTTGGCCGAAGTGCGAGATCTTCATCACATTAAGCAGTGTGGACTGCGTGAGGTTTTGGGTCCATGGCTGCGGGGTAATATTCGAATTCTTACCTTTGGTCCTGGTCAAGTACTTATGCGAGGCCATCATGTTGTAAGCTTTCCGGTCTCCAAGGTTGAAGTTAGTAAATTTCAGTGCTGTGACCTTATTCTGGTCGGTGCGAACTGTGTGCACCCAGTTTGGAAGGTATGCAGTGATCACAACATATTCAAACTCTCGAGGTACACTGTCACAGTTGATGGCACCACTCAGAGGGGGTAGATAGGTAGGTAGAATGCTTAGAATCATCTTGGCATTGGTGAGGTCATCTCAATGCTTAGTACATTTCTCATTGGTTGGCCGGGATGAACCGGTGTGAGCAGTGGATGGAGAGGCTGCCAGTCATCTCGTGGATGATGCCTATAATCCTGTGGATAACCCTCGCTCCAGCATGACTCTCTCAGTTCTTAGCTCAAGGAGAACTTCTGTTACGGATTCTTCAGTAGCGGTAAGATCGTTGGACATACATTCTCAGGATAATATAATCAGGTTCACGATGGTCTTAGACGCTGCACTAGAGTGAACAAAAAGAGCACAATGAGCACTGTATACAATTGCTAATCACGGGTTTCAAATTCTCAGTTGGAAAAAGTGTTCTTCGTACATGGCGTGATGAGATAAATAGGCAATCGTGGAAATGGTTTACTTGCAATGGTTATGAGCCTCATTAACTATTATTCTGTCCATTATGGCATGGTCCAACGGTTTGGTAGTGAACCATAAATGCTTTCTGACCCATTCAGAGTGACATACGAACAGATATATCGGCTTTCAACGACTATATCGCTTCACCATAGCGAAGTGGCATATGTCGTAGTTATGATATACCGACAATCCAATTATGTAAATTTTCTTTCTGCGAGGTACCCTCTGGAACCTACTATAACTTCTCAATCTTGACCTTATTCTTACGTAGCTTCCTAGCCTTTTCCCCCATGAGCTTCGTCTCGGTGGTTCTTTTCCCATTCTGATTCTTATTTTCCTTGGGCATAGTCACTTCGCGCTGCTGAGATCCTTTCCTAGGATTTAGGTGTATCACTTCTTCCGGGGTAGAAATGTCAGCCTTCTGTATGTCTTTTGATGTGCCTGTAACTTTGATATCTAGGCTTCTAGTGTCAGGTAGCTTCGATCTGTTCTCCTGTTCTTCAATGAACTGTGCAATCTTTCGGGTCATGAAATATTTTAACTCTTGTCTCTTCTGTTCTAAGACTTCTCTTATTCCTTCTTTCTAGCTTGATCTCTATCAATCCAAGATTTTCCTAGTAACATGGTAAACGAGGCATCGTCTTCAATGAATTTAATAATCTCAAAGTCTTCCTTTGTTGAAGTTCCATTGACTGTCACATGTATCTGAGCGAGCTTTCCACATAACATCATCAGTTTTCCTCTGAATAGTCCTATTCCTCCTAATGAAGGTATCATAATAGGCTTCCCTATAGCTTCCCAAGTTCTTTTTGGCATAATGTTCACTTGTGTCTCTTCATCAAGGATAGAGTCAATGCCAAAGTCTCTTATTCTTTCTTCAATGCACTCTTTTTATTTGAAAATATTTGATAGCCTAACATATCGATGGTCATTCAGGGTCTCTTTCATTTGTATCAATACCTTCTCTTATTCTTGCTAGGGTTCTGCCTCTTCTGGATCTGCCTTAGGGTTTTCCTAATTCAGATTCATTTCTTCCAACCTAGAGATCATTCTAGGGCAATCCAATACCTCATGGTCCATAGCTTTGCAACAAAGACAACTGGATCCTCTGCCAGGGCATTCCTTAGCAAGATGTCCATGTCTTCTGCAACTGTAACAGAGGGTCACTCCTCTCTTTCTTTTAAATGATCCCCAACTTCTTCTATACTGCGCACTAGGATCATGGTAGCTAATCTGCAAAAAAATCTTTCTAGGATCCTGCATCCATTTGTTAGTCCAAACATTTTTTCTATGCATAGGTATAACATATCTATAGCTATTCTTATCAGATCTACTCATATCAAGCCTTCTTTCATCTATCAGTGCCTCAGTTTTCAAACTAGGATAAAATCTATTAAACATACCTAGATCCATACCTTAGAAACAAAATTTTTCACTTATCTTACTTCTACATAGCACAAAGCCTCAAGATCTAAAACTTTTAACTAGTCTTACCTTTATCAGAGCACATAGCTTATAGATCTTACCCCTTTTAGTCAAGAATTCCCACTTTTACCTTTCTCGGAGCACAAAGTGTTCAGATCTCGTTCCTTTTCTTCAGATCCAACCTCTTTTCTTTCAGGTCGGGCCTCTTTCTTTCAGATCGAGCCTCTTTCTTTCAGATAGACTAGAATACTTCGCACTAGGGCACAGATCCACACACAGAGCTTCCACAATTTCAGGATGAATCTTTGCACAAAGGTTCTTCTTCCTCAGTTCCCAACAATCACAATTTCATTTCCTGACAACAGAATCATTTGTTGGCACAGGGGCAGACCCAAGGTTCAGCGCTACAACAGTGCACCAACAAAACCTTAACTACCGACCCTTTTGGCAACACCTGCGAAGCATATGAGGTCTCACCCAAGGTAGAAGCAGGGTTGGTTGCAGGACTCAAGTGTCTGCAACCTTAGCTGGGACATGGATCTGTGATTATATCACTTACGGAGCACTTATCACTGATCATTCATCAATATTCAACCCTTATTATACTTC
>JASDQU010105291.1:270686-300413 GCA_032191745.1 Picea mariana
TACTATTCATACACATCTAATGAAGCACAAAGCATAAGTAGATCTATCTAAATATATCAAATCACTTAGCATATTATCACATCAATGCATTAGAACAAGGCACAAAATGAACAACACAGGATTTACATGGTTCACCCCCACCCTGGGTCTACGTCCACCAAATATTCTTCTTTATTATCGTCGGCCAATCGGTTACAAGAACAGAGCAGCGGAAAACCTTACTTCTCACAGGACAAAAGATCTACGCAGCTCTCTAGATCCTTCTTCCTTGCCTTTCAACACCAAGCCTTCTATACCTTCACACAGGGACTTGCACTAAGCTCTTGATCACACAGGTTCCCTCTTGGCACTTAGCCTATATCACATAGATACAATAGATACTCTACTAGATGCCTAGATATCTATTTATACATTTACAAAAGTGGGCCTAAGCATGGGTGAACCCATGGTCGACATCCCTTTTCCATTACATATTCCCAAAACCCAAAAAGGGACCCAAAAGTGGGTCGAGATTCTGAAATATCCACTTCGTCTAGCGCTCCATCTTTGATAGGCTGTCGAAGTCCCAAAAATGGTCAAATATGACTAAGTGCTCCCAAAACTTGGTCAAGGGCCAACAATGGGTAAAAAAAATAACAGAGTGAATGATCATCCCAGGGTCTTCATCCCAATCTCGATGTGGTACAAATCTAACCATGTGAATAGATTATTTGGTGTCAAACATGGTAGAAACCAATTGATTACCGTTCATTGAGGTATACCGTTAATAAGTGCGAGGGAAATCACCAATGATGTCAATGAATCCCAAGGTACCCTAGTACGTTCCAATGAATGTGAGTAAATGAGCTGAGGTCTAACATTCGTGGAATCATCCGATCATAGGTCAATGATGTAAACCCACTATCGAAGGTGAGGAGAGCTTCCATTGAGGCATGCAAGTCCGAAGGTACTAACTGGTTTCTAAGTCTAATTCATGAATGATGTATTGAAGTTGATAGGAAAATACTCATCGAAGGAGGACCTTGATGTATCCCCCATCATCGACACAAAACTTACACAGGAAAGTGATGTAAGATGGTGAATCGAATGAGTATGGAATGACACAAGAAACATAAATTGGAAATACTGCAGATGGATGGTTTGAAGTGAAACTTCCCTTGACCATGATGAGGCATGCAAACTAACTTGGTAGCATTGACTTGACGAGTACCAAGAATTTAATGTGACAAGAATAAGAGCACTCTTCGACTGGATGAAAAAGTATGGAGACACATGAAATTGGTATGACTCAGAGACAAGATGATTACCCAACTGTAAGACAAGATTCAAACATGTGCCATGTTCAAGGAAGACAAAAGCTTCCATAATGAATTCTCAAAAACTTGACCCACTTCCTTCAATTTCCCCCCCCATCCAGATAGATGAGTACATCTTTTTCATTTAATGAGCTCGAGGAGGATAACACATGTTTGATATAACTCACCTTCGGTAAGTTCCTATTCCTTTATTTAATGAACTGGAAGAAGTAAGGGTTCATCCCTAGATGGGCTCTTCAATGTGTAGTCTAGCGAGTTTAGAGAAGGAAAACGTAGTGGTTTTTCATGTTTAGAGAGTCTGAAAAAAAATTAAAGGGGACTCCATGGATGACTTTTTCGTAAATTTAGTCTCCCAAGCCCGAAAAAACTGTAAAACAATACATGGGAGAACTATTCTAATCCTTCTTGATTAGAGTGTTCATTTTCGTAATTAGTCTCGTGAGGCCAAAAAAAGATAAACTACCACTCAAAATATGCCCTTTCAAACCTTTTAACGAGTGTGAAAGGAAGCAAGATTACTCGACAATATTTTGATGTTTAGAGAGTCTAAAAAGAGCTTAAAGAAAAATCTAGGGGGTTCCTTTTCCGTATAACCTTTACGAGTCCAAAAAAGTGATAAAATTATACTCGGTCACATTCTCATGTATTTATGAGCACGAGAAAGAACAAAGACTAAGATCGGTATTGGTTTCATTTTTACACAAGCTTGAAACAAAATTAAACTATGCTTGTAATTTCCCAACGTAATTTCCAAAGGTTTTGAGGGATACCCATGGATGGTTGGTACGTTGCCCCCAGCTTTAAAATATAGTGGCTTAACTCAAATAAAACATGTCTTCAAAGGCTGGAGACATGTCCCCCCAAGATTCATTTCATTCGTCGATGCTTATATTGTCACCAATTTTTGTACCGGATGAGGAAAAAAGGTCAACTGACAAAGGAGAATGAAAGGAAGGTTCAAACACAAGAAATAATGAAAGACTTGACTCAACATATATGAGATATAGCTAAATATTCAACTCGATATCTACGAGATCTAGTGAAAATACTCGACTTGATAGGAGAGGTGACTTTTTCATTTTTTTAATGAGCTTGACACATGAAAAGAACCATGCTCAAGACCTCTATTTCATTTTTTAACGAGCTTGCCACAGAGAAGAAAAACTATGCTTAAAACCTCTATTTCATTTTTTAATGAGCTTGCCACAGAGAAGCAAAACTATGCTCAAAACCTCTGTTTCATTTTTTAACGAGATTGCTACAAAGAAGCAAAACTATGCACAAAACCTGGCTCTAATAGCCCTATCGAAGAGATGACCATGTCTGGATCTAAGTCATGAGAAGGGAGATATTATCTCTTGTGCGGGGTTGAATGCATGGGGCAGGTCATTACATAATTGACCTGTGACGAGGTGGACATCACTGGCATGTATGGACCATTTAGGGAAGATGGATGGTTGACCATTAGATGAGGGTCAATGAATGAAAGTTGGTCGATCGCTAATATGTTTCCATTGTGAGGGAAACCTATCACTCGAAAGAGAGTGGACACAAAATCTCTCATAACATAGACATAGTCTCACTCGAGGAGCAGGTTAAAGTTAAAGGGGTTGTGAACTACCATCACATCGACGTAGACCATTTTTCCTCCCAAAGTAACCAGAAATTGAGGAAGGATCCCTAAAGGTTGACTAACTCTTCTGTCAAAGGTCAACAGATTCCGAGTCACGGGCGCAAACTGTAGAAAAGAAAAATATTGCCAAGCATTCATGGATAAGATGCTAATAGAAGCACCTTCGTCTATTATAGTGTTATGAATATTCCTATCACAAACCTCTACGATGAATTGGAAAGGAACGTAAGAAGGAAGACAAGGTTCTGTCAAATGTTTCCAATTAATAGAAATCATCTGATTGCTTGAAGGGGGTGCCATCGGGACCGATGAAGTGCCCCCTTGTTTGGGTCAATCAATATTTATGAGGTAGACCTGAGCGAAATCCTCACTCTTTGAATGAGGAGTGGAATCGACTGATGATGGAAATAGATTGACCACTTTGGTTGCACTCTTCAAGGGAGGAGTGGGATCGATCGATGACAAAAATGGATTGACCTCTTTGTCACTCTTCAGATGAAGAGTGTGGCTGACCAATGATGGAACTAGATCAATCACTTGGGTTTCACTTCTTAGATGAAGAGTCAGGATGATCGATGACAAAACTGGATCAACTACTTGGGTTAGTGGTTCAACCAGAGATGAAACCATATTGACCACCTGATCAACTAGACTGACTGGGGATGGAATGAACTACTGATTATTTGGGAGAGATATTATCATGATAACTAGTTGGAAGTTGAATATTTTCCAAAATATAAGAATCCTTGTCCATACGAGGGCAAAGGTGAGAGTAATGATCACCTTCACATAACATAGAAGGAAATTTGACGGTTCTATCCTTCTTACCAATCATAACGTCACTAGTTGACAGGGTGTCACTAACATGTTTAGCAGGGGATGATGACATGGAATACTACATTTCTAAGACCTTGGGGAGACCAGGGAAATCCCTTAGAAAGTGGTCACCCTTACAAATATTGCAAGGGAATTTGGGTTTAGGATTCTTTGTTTTAGACTTGTTGACTTTATCAACTCTCCCAGTAAAATTTACACTAACTGGTTTCTTGAATCCAACATGACCTAATGCAGTTGGAGGCTTGGTCTCTTTATGATTCTTCTTCTTCTTCCCCTTCCATTTCTTCTTTTTCTTATCAACCTTGCTACTTGCTTTAGAGATTTCACTAGGAGAAGAAGGAGAAAGGGAAGGAGACCTGATGGGTGAAGAAGGTGAAAGTTTGACATGAGGTTGATGTGTGGGTGATGTTCTACATCCGAAGCATGAGGTGCATTCGAAGCACTGGGAAAATTTGAGATCTCCAGAGTGGGGAACAACCAAACCGGTAACCTAATGGTGAGTCTCGGAAGACTCAGTGTGGTAATGCACAGAGGACCAATGTTTCCAAAAGAAGGAAAGGGAAAAGGTTCCTTGAGAAAAGGGGTTCTTCATTGGTACTCTGAGGAATTTATGCCATTGACATTGACTCGACCTAAGGTCCACCAAGGAAAAAAAATAGTACATGCTACAAATCTAAGAAGCAAACAAGCAAGCAAACCTTCGCACAATGAAAACACTAGTTGGTGATGAAATCCAACATCACGAGATCAATATAGGAAGCAGATGGGATAAAGCAGATGGATCAATTACGTTGGTGACCTGCTTAATGGACTTACGCCTTGGTGCAAGTTCCCACACGGTTTTACCCATGGGTGTACCCTCCAAGGAGCCCGAGTGAGTTTGACCAATGTCTGACCCAGGTACGATAAAGACTCCCCTTCACCATCACCTTGTGTATCAAACCTACAGATATAGGCCACTATGGTTACTAACTCGTAGTCAGCCTCCGAGTGGGTACATTCGATAGTTGGGAAGGAACATATGGGCATGATAACAAGTCTGAAATTATTCAAGAGAATTGAAGACAAGTGGACTAGAATACTACTAAGAATATCGAACGGATTCGAGATTCACGAAGCTCCAAGACSAAATGAAACCAATCGTTTCTTAGGAAGAACCCCTAATATACAATCTTTCCACTACATGGGTTAAGCTTCAGAGGGGAAATATCCACTGCTCTTCCATACACGACCTTGTGTTTAACCCCTGTGTGAGAGGGGGATCCCAACTATGCTTATACGAACAATTGGATTTACTTCTCCCTAGCACAAGATTCTATGTTTTTCTGATGGCTTTGGAAAGTTATCCTCACAAACTATTCCAAATCCCTACACAATAAGCTAATGTAGGTTCACTACCAGATAATAAAAGTGTCTAATCAATTTTATAAGTGCTTCATTTTAGGGCTGTTGTTTACTCAAGGGTGCGAAAGTGAAACTTATGATGTTTTAGACTTGACTCCAAAAGAATGCAGAATAATGGGATGCAAATCTTTTTCTTCAATGAATCCTACATATGGGATGGAGAAGAGGTTCAACTTCCTTTAACAAAAACACCCAATTCCCAAATGAAATTTTTTAAATGCAATCTATTACACTACCTAAAAGAAAGAATGAAACTATCTTCTTTGTTTGATTCTAATATATAAATAAAGAAAATGAAAATCCTTTAATGCTTCATGACTTTCAATCAAAATGAAAGATTCAACTGCAGATACAAAAGACATGAAGAAAAAATATTTCAAACAAAGAATGTGCTTAAAGGATAAAGAGATCTGAAAGAAACAAGTATGATAACTCACTCAATCAAGGACTCAACAATCAACAAGCATTCAAGGGATACAAGAAAGTTCATAGAAGAATCCAAAAATTGAAAATGAGAAAGAGAAATCACTCAATTGTCTTAACAAAACAAGAAGCAAGAAAGATAAATCAAATCTATGTTGTGGTAAGCATAAAGTCTCAAATCATTCAAAAAGGAAAGGGTTGAAAAATAACTTAAGACCAACAAACCTTTGTAGACCTTTTCAATCAGTCAGATAACCAAAAAATTTTGCAAGACCCAGATGAAACCAAGAATAAACAAGGTGAATCAATCTCATAATTTGGAAAAGGTCACAAGCTCAAACAAGACAATGAAAAGAGTGATAAGAATCCATATCCTCAACCTAAACAAAGTCACAAACAAAAGTACATACTATAGGATAAATACCTTCAACAAAGGGATAAGCAAAACAAGGAAGATTCTCCTGGATCTACTCAAAACAAGAGAACAATGCTCCCTAAAACAAAGAGATAGAGTGGTATAATGCTTTCGAAGAGACCACTGAGGAGCGTTGATTAGATAACCACCACCCTGGTAGAGACTCTAGGGGAGTGCTAGTCCCGTGGATGCTTGAAAATAAGCGTATAAAATAAAAAATTTAACAGAGACTGGCTTGGTAACTATGACCACTGCTTGATGAAATAGAGGGAAGAGGGAAGACTAAAAAATAATCAACCAAACAATATCAAACAAGGCAAAGGTTCAGACGATCCAAGGAAATACAAGTCGATGTTCGTCCCCACTGGAGTTTCCAATTTTTGTTACGTAAATATTCCTCTACAGATAGGTGAACTTTCCCTTGGAGTACAAACCCCTCTACCAAGACATAAAACTACCTTTGGACACTACCATTCCTATAGATTCATTTTATCCATTGAAAAAGAGAGAAGGATGGAGAGTATGATGTACCTCAATTTTGATGTTCGTACAAGAAGGTCCAATCTGCGAGTTCCGAAGAGTACCTGCAATGGACAACAAGGAGAAAACAACTATCTCATACTCTAATGAGTTAGACAAAATCAATTGATCTATGAAGATTAAGACAATCATAGACAAGTACATGTAAACACATACATGAAGGAAATAGGCCAAGTATATTAATGAGAACTTCAAAAGGAAAATTACAACCTTCAGATGATGTTGCAGTAGCCTCTCCAAGTCCTCCTCTTCCAACCCTTGCTCGAAAGGTCCACAATCAAAATAACAATGCTTTGCTAATTTTTTCCCCCTTTGTTCACCATGAGAATGTCTCGATTTATATTATTTGAGAGGTTCAACCACCTTGGGTATATTTGGAATTAGTCGAGGATATGGCTCCAAAAGTTGTGATATCTCCCTTAGATGTAGCCCGGGAGTTAGATTCGAGCCAAACCAACTCGATCCATCCATAGATATCCTTAGAATAAAAAGGGATTTCTTCCAATATTTTCTCAACCAATTTGGTGCTCCCCCAGAATGGGAAACAGAGCGCTACAACGCTCCATGGGAGATGGGAAAGGAGTGCTAATGCTCCCTATATATGAGCAGAGGAGCGCTGATCTTCCTAAAAGTTGCCAAGATGATTAATTCTCTCGAAAACCATTTGTTTCGACTTTGAGATGATGGGGATTCTTCTTCTAACATGTTTTAGGGGTTGTGTCAAGTGTTTTCATGGTGTCGTTCGTGATGCAACACTTAAATAAAGAGAATGCAACACTTGCGACAAAAGTGAGACACTTACACCACTTGCAACAATGAGAATGTAATATTGTCGAAGTGAGTAATTTTTATGTGTAGCAACAAACACATAAAGAACACTTATATTTTATGAAAAGTTACCAATTGCGGGCATAACTCAGACATTCCTCCCAACCATAGACTTTGTTGCTCATACAATTTCAACAATAGGTCACCCCCGAGCTACGACTTAAACTCCATCAGGGCAACAGGGTTCCTGATGCCAGGCTAAGGTTTGATAATCAATAGAAATTTTTGGTCCAAGGTGCCACTGCTACAACTAGCCTATAGTCTCTCATTCCACACATGCCTATCCCACCCAAGGAAGTGTGCCCCTTCTCTTCTCAACAGTCTCTCGACTGCCTCACGTCCCTTCCAGGGCTTCAACAAAAGGTTGTACAGGAAGTATGAGAGACCTCCAACCAATGCTCAACACACCAAGGAACAATTCCTAGAAAAAATATCACCTAGAGATAATGCTCACGGGCCTGACAACCCACCTCTTCGACAAAAAATCTATCACCTGGAGAGAATGCTCATGGGCCTGAAAACCCGCATCTTCGACCATAAATATCTCACTTGGAGAGAATTCTCAGGGGCCTAACAACCTGTCTTTTTGACAACAAATACTCTGGTTATAATAGAAAAAACCCCTTTATAAGATTTTCTCTGCAGATAAGGTAATAATCATCTTTCCTCATATGGTCCAACCCCTTCTGCACATGAGAAATGAATGAATTCATTTCCAGAATACACTAAGTCCAACAATATATATTGCATGCCTTAAACTAGACACTTATCACCTTCAGAACTAGCTTTAGCCACTTGGTGACTCGTTCCCATCCCTCAAGAACTTAAATAATTATCCATAAATTACATTTTTTGGAAGTATTAATAAAATATTCCTTTGGACTTAAGTCCCCCCTTTTCCCTTTTTGGTGGAGTTAGCCTCCCGTCTCTTTTCGTCTGATCTGTATTTGCGCAACAAAGTGATATTATTAATAACTTGAGTGTTATTACATTTTACAAGGATAGGGGCACTGACCTATTTTCATCCCGACTCACCATCCTCATAACCACATAGGCTCTTTGACCTCACACACACACACACACACACACACACACACACACAACTCGCTTCAATGAGCACTTCAAGGTAATCCCCGCCCACTTACTCAAGTGCGCACGACACTATGGAATTTTTGCATCCTTCCTTTGATGTGCAATCATGGGAACTGACCTAGGTGTGCGTAACACTATGGAATGTGTGCATCCTTTCTTTGATAACAATCCTTGCGCACTACTCAGGTGCACACAAAAAAGAACTTGGTGCCAACAACTCACTAGCCTATATGTACATTTACATTTACAATTGGTACCAATGACTCACTGACCTATATGTACAATTACAAATTGTGTTCAAATTAAGGACATTACATTCCCCTCCCCCTTATTTATGCATTGTTGTTAGTGCATTATATACACATGTACATACAAAATTTCAAAAATCCTAAAAAAGATGCAGATACTCTACCCGCATAACATCCTTGCGCTCCCAAGTTGCATCCTTAGGACCGTACCAAGTCCATTGGATTTTACTAGCTCCATGGATTGATTACGGAGTTGTTTGATTTTTCAATCCAATATGCAAACTAGTCGCACTCAAAAATCGCATTCTGGCTCCCCCTGAATCACATTCCAATCAATAATATGATTAACATCAGGTATGTACTTTTTAAGCAATGATACATGGAAAAAATTATGAATACACAAGGATGTGGGAAATGAAAGCATATATGCAACAAGAAAAATCCTATCTATGATTTCAAATGGCCCATAATAGCGTGCTTCCAACTTATAACAATTTCCCAACTTCAGAGAAATACGTCTGACTTTTACTTTCAAGAACACATGATCACCCACTTTAAACTCTCTATGGGTTATGCCTTTATCTTCACAACTTTTCTGCCTATCTTGGGAAACCTTTAAATTTCACCTTATCATTACCATCTGCTCCTCCATCTCCTGTAGCATATCTGGCCCAACCACTGCACAGTCTGCTAGGTTGTCCCAACTCACTGGTGGGTTGCACTTTCTACCATAAAGTGCCTCAAATGGGCTCATATGTAATGATTCTTGATACCCATTGTTGTATAAAAATTCTACCAAGTGAAGGTAGTTTTCCCATTTTGATGGTTTATCCATCACATACATCCTCAACATATCTTCAATCACCCAATTTAYGCTCTCTGTTTGTCCATCTGTCTCAGGGTGAAATGTTGTGCTTAAGTTCATATTTGTTTCAAATCCTTTGAATATCCCTTTCCAAAAGTTCGATGTGAACTTGGAATCTCTGTCAAACACAATTTTCTTAGGTACACCATGAATCTTAGCAATTTATCGCATGTAAATTTCAACAATGTTGGCTGCCTTATGCGCTGACTTCACTAGAATAAAATGGGAAGCTTTAGTAAGCTTTTCCAACAATACCATAATAGAATCATGTTGCTTAGCAGACCTATGCAACTTGGTAATGAAATCCATGGTTACAACTTCCCACTTCCACTCAGGAATGGGAAAAGGCTCTATCAAACTAGTTGGATGTCTGTGCTCAATCTTGACCTTTTGACATTCAAGGAATCTATACATAAAATCGACAACCTCCTTTTTCATGCCTCGCCAACAATATTGCTTTTTTATTGCTGCAATTGTTTTCTAGTAGCTTGGGTGTCTAGAATAAGGAACTTTACACATATATGATAATAACATATTTTTCAAATCTTGAACATTTGGTACATATATTACATGCCTATACATGAGTATTCCATCCTCTTTTAGCTCACAACTTTCAAATTTCTGCTGTGACATACCTTACTGTAAATTATCCTTTATTTCCACATATCGCTGATTTGATTTGGCAACTTCTAAAATTCTGTCACACAAATATGATTTGTACATGCTAATGGATGTAGCATGCATTTCATGTACCCTCCTGTTGAGTGCATCAACTCCTTGTTCTCTTTTCCTCTGATATGATTTATGTCAAAGTCATACTCATTGAGGAATTCTAACCACCTGCTTTTTCTGGCATTTAAACTTGGCTTTCCAAACAGATACTTTAGACCACTATGGTCTGTTCTCATATAAAATATTTTACCCATGAGATAGTGTTGCCACATCTTCAAGGCATGCACTATGTCTGCAATTTCTAAGTCATTAGTAGCATAGATCCTTTCATACTCTTTTAACTTTATTGATTCATAGCATATCATATGCCCATTCTGACTAAGGACTCCACCAATCCCTTCCTTGCATGCATCCATGCACACAACAAAGTCTTCATCTGAATCATCAATTCTCAAAATTGGTGCACTTGTCAACAAACTCTTCAAGTGTTGAAAACTCCTTACACAATCTAGAGTCCATTCAAATCGCGCACCTTTCTTTTGCAAGGATGTAATTGGATGCACAATATTTGAGAAGCCTTCAATAAACCTTCTGTAATAACCTGCAAGTCCCATGAAGGACCTCACCTCTGTGACATTTATTGGTGTCAGCCATTCCTCAATGGATTTTTATCTTTTCCAGATCCACAACTATTCCTTCCTTGGAAATGATATGACCCAAATAATGAATATGTCATTGGTAAAATGAGCACTTGCTCAACTTTGCATACAACTGATGCTCCCTCAATACTTGTAGCACCATCCTCAAGTGTTTCTTGTGCTCTTCTTCAAACTTTGAGTAAATAAGTATGTCATCCAGAAATAAAATGACAAGCTTATCTAAGTAATTTTTAAAAACTCCATTCATCAAACACATGAAGACATCTAGTGCATTTAACGACCTGAATGGCACCACTGTGAACTCATAATGTATGTACCTCATTTTGAAAGCAGTCTTGCTGATGTATTCTTCTTTAATTCTAACTTGGTGATATCCATATATGAGATCAATATTTGAAAATATCTACGTGCCCCTCAACTGATCAAAGAGGTCATCTATCCTTGGCAAAGGATACTTGTTCTTTATTGTTACTTTGTTCAATTTCCTGAAGTCGATACAAATCCTCAACGTACCTTCCTTCTTCTTCATGAACAATATTGGGGCACCCCAAGGTGACACACTTGGGCACATATACTCCTTCTTCAGAAGCTCTTCAATTTACATCTATAATTCCTTCATCTCTGGCGTACTCATCCTATAAGGAGTCTTGGATACGAGAGATACTCCCAACCTTAGGTTTATAGAGAAATCAATATATAGTGTAGGTGGCAACCCTAATATCTCTTTAAGGACATCCTCAAATTCTTTCAGTACTGTGCAGTCTTCAACATTTGGCACTTTGTCTTTAGGTGCCTCATCCATGTGTGTTGTAAATGCTTGACATCCTTTTTTGTAGCTTTTCTTCAATTGAAAGGCTAGAACTTCTTTGATAGTTACAACTCTTGGAATGCCTTGAACTGTCCTTAAGTTTCCTTCCTCATCCAAGCAAGTAAATGAATTATTGTAACAGTCTAGAACATCATGGTGTTCGTCTAACCAATCCATACCAATGAGGTAATCATAAGATCCCAAAGGTATGATATTCAAATCAGATTTTGCACTCAGTCTATTCATTTCCATTGGACATGCCTTAACCATCTCACTAATTTTCCTTTTTTCCCCTGTAGCTAACTATACCAACCAAGGTTTTCCAAGATTGCTTCTTGGAAATTGGAATCTTTCCACCACATTAGGATCTAGATAACTATGACTAGCTCCTGAAACAATTAAAATAGTAATGGGTTGGTCATTAATATTACCTTCCAGTTCTATCGTGTAAGATTGAAACTCAACTTGCTTGTTATCTAGGGTTGTGTAAATCCTAGGTATATTTCTTCCCATGTCTGCAACTGTCACAACTTGTTGTACATTGTGCACAATCCTTTATTTTTCACCTTTTCGAGGGAAATATTTGTACCTATGGTCTTCGCCACAACCCCAACATTGAATAGATTGTTGCCTTGGTTTTTTCCCCACTGTCTCTGTCATTCTAGGCTCCTTGAGAATTGGTTGTCCTTGCACAATATTTCTTAAAAAATGGTGGCTTATTTTCCTTATTCCTCCGTTCCACCTTTGTTTTTATCATTTCTTCCCAAGCCTTTTGAAAAGTTGGTCTTCCACTTTGTTGATAATAAATAAATTTAGTGTGCATTATGGTTTCCTCCAATGCCTTGGGGTCATCATATTGTATCTTGTCACTGATAAATGAGGGAATCCCACTCAGGTATCTCTAAATTTTAACTTGTTCATCCTTGATGAATGAGACATATTTCAACAACTCTAAGAATATTCTTTCTTACTTATCTATTGTCATACTCCTAAGCTCAAGTTCAAAGAACTCCTTCATTTTCTTGTCATAGCATCTCTTGGTTAATTATTTATTTTGAAAATACCTCTTGAACTCCCTCTAAGTAACCTTATTTTCATCAATGTGTTGCACTTGCATGAACTGATCCCACCACATTGATGCCTTTCCCTTTAACTGATAGATGGAAATTCTCCCTTCTTCCTATGCAGCTGGAAGTACTTACTCATACCCAACAACCGGGTCTTCACATCTTCATCCTTCTTATACTCACCATCAAAGGTAGGAGGATTGATATTATTCATTTCACCCATTATCTCGTCCACCACAGTCCTTCTCTTATGATTTCTGACAGGAGATGGACTTGAGCTACTGTGCGCTTTCCTAAATGAATGCTTTGGAGGGTGAGGTTGATGCATGTCAATACTTATTATTTCTCTTATTTTCTCATCATGTGACATGTGAATTGTTGACTTGCTTGACTTCGTCTCCTTATCTATTTTCTTTTCTATTCTATCCAAGCTTTGCATCAACTTGATATTGAAGTCATCTTGTTTCTCCTTGGATTTTATAAGCCTTTCATTATCAACTTTATAGATTTGGACATATTTTTTCAGTCCCTTTATGGTTTCTACCAAGTTTATGAGCTCCTCCTTGGATTTTGTACTATCAACACCCAAACCGACATACAAATCCCCGAATTCATCATCATGGCTATAAGCTCTCTACGCATCTTCCATGCTTTTTGACTTTGTGCCCTAATTTTTTCCTGCTCTAATTGCTGTTAATTCTGCAAAATGTGCAAGAAATAACATTTGTTAGATGAATTCATGAGACAAAATCATGAAAACTATGCACCATTTTTCATAATCCTTTTCTTCTGATCTCTTGGATAAATAATTTGACTCCTTTGTCCATAAATTTCCCATCGGCTGCTCCCTTGTGCAATTCTGAGTCTTGCGCAATATATATTGGTCATTTGGAATTCATCCAAATACCCTTTTACTCTTTCTTAATTCTTTCTGAATCTCGCACATGCACTGGTATTCAACACATACCAATGCATGATGTAAATATTTAACATATGCACCACCCATTATTATTACACACACACCACAAATTTTGTTCAGCGCAACCCCAATTTTTAGTGTGCATACCCACGCCTCACTGTTTTTTGTGCATTTCCAGTGTCGCATCCCACAATGTAAAAAATTTAGTGTTCACTGATCCAAAAATCCTTAGACAATACTTATTTTTTTACATATATACATGTAGTATCTAACTTGATCCATAATAATTTACTGATTGTATTGAGGTCGTTTGAAGAATTCTGATGATGTGATTTTTACCCAAAAACTCATGAAATGATTATGAACTTGTTGAATAGTGATATGACATAGCAAAAAATAAAAAAGAACTCAAATTACATAAAGATAACATACTTTTTTTCATCTTTAAGTTCCCTTCAAACCAATGAAAATTGCTTTCTCCATCTCAAAGATAAAAAATCATGACAACATGTGCTCATAAAAGAAAATTTAATGGACTCTCTTTAATCACATCACTCAAAATAGGAACATAAGTTCACCATTGAAATCCTTAAAAAATGATGAGAAATCTGACTATAAAGTCTACCAAATTCCAAACTGGCTCAATTTTGCCCTCTTCGACACACAAAACTGTTGGAGTTACTTCACACACACCTAGGATTTCTTTTTCCTAAGTTTTTTCCTTATTTATTAGTCATAATTAGTCATTATCCAGTCTCCTATATTTTATGAGAGATTATTCCACCTGGAGAATATTCTCTTTCAATTGACACTTTAGTTTGACTAGTTGAGTTGAGTTTAGTTGCTGCATTGGTTTTGCCACCATGCAAAATTGGGATCATCACTAGATAATGCCCAATTTCCTTGGGATCATCACCAGACTGACACATTACCCTTTTTTCCCTGATTTAACTCCTCACTACTCTCTGTTCAGTCAGTTAACTGAAGACTAGTTGACTAGTTAACTCAGCTAGGTGGTAGTTCACTCCCGTAACTGCCTAAAAGAATAGACTAGGTGGAATTTTACTCCTGTAACTAATGGTGTGTGTCTAGATCACTCTAGACCACCACTATGGCTCATTATTTACTCATTTATCCTATATATATTGTAAATTATTCACTCTTTGAGTGTGGAATATAGTTAATGAGAATTCTTTCATTCTTTCTCTCCTTCTTATTCTTTCTCAAATTCTCTCTGCAAATGTGTGTATTATTGTTTAGTTAGATCTATTCTGTGTAGTTTCAACACATTTACATGGTATCAGAGTCGACAGACTACTAAGAAAAAGATACACCAAAATGTTTTGCAGGTACAAAAGATTGAAGACATCGGAAAGATGGAATTCCAAAAATAATTCATTCTTACACCTTACAACTATTTTGCATGGAAGGAGAAAATAGACATACATCTCTGATCCAGAGGGTTGTATCGGTTAACCATGAATACATTCACAGAACCAACATCATCCATAGAAAAATCCAAGTACTTAAATCGCATGGATGAGGCACTCAGAACAATTTGCAGTCTTATCTCTCCCAAACTCCTTTTTCACATATCTTCCTGTAAGACTCCCAATGAAGCCTGGAAAATATTGTAAGGGATATTTGGAAAACATGATGAGATGAGGGGACACATGTTGGAGGTGGAGCTTCTCACATTGGATCCAAAAAGCTTTGACAATATCCAAGATTTCTTTACAAAATTCAAGGATTTACTGTCGCAACTCAAAGCTTGCGGGGTTGATAAATCGGTGGAGGAGAAACAAATGGTTCTCACCATTCTCTCCAAGCTTGGTCCTGAATTTTCTGTATTCGTATATGCATTCCATACTATCATATTTGCCTCTAGAGCCACCTGGAAGATGCCTTCTCTTGAGGACTTTATCGAATCCTTCACACACGAGCAAACCAAGCTCATCAACATGGGCACAATCAAAGGCCCAAGGGCGCATGCACTCACTGTGCATGATGGAAGCCACAAATATAAGCAATCTAAAGATAAAGATAAGAAGAAAGCTCATGCACATATGAAGAAGGAAGGGTATACAAAACCCTTCATTGATGCCTCCGGATCCAAAGGAGAAAAGGAAAGAAAAGGAGAGAAATGCACATACTGTCACAAAGGATTCCATTTAGAATCCACATGCATGAAAAAAAAAATATATATGATGTCTCAGATACTTCAGCAAAACAACCTTGGAGATCGAATACTCGAGGGTGCAAAGATGAAGAAGACAAAAGATCCGAATTCCAAGAAAGACAATTCTAGCCATGCCTTGATTTCCATCAACTCCTCTCTCGATGCTTGGATCGTAGATTCAGGAGCATCACATCACATGGATGCCTCAAAAGAAGTATATTCTTCTTTGGATGCATGCAAAGGTCCTTCCATTCTGATGGGGTACAACTCTTCTGTCAAAGTCACCGGCAAAGGAAGGATTGAACTCACCAATGAAAGTTTCAAGAATGTGCATCATGTTCCCAAGCTTTTTGTCAACCTTCTCTTTGTGTATAAGATGAAAAATTCTGGCACCGGAAAGAGAGCCGTATTCACACCAAATTCTGTGGACATATACGACATTCAAACCAACTCCAGGTTTGCAACCGGTGAGGTAAATCATCAGTCTAGATTGTATACATTTTTTGAATTCATTGAACTTGATTATGCTTTACTGCTTACTCATGCTGATGAAAGTAGTAGGATATGGCACGAAAGGTTTGGACATTTGAATTTCAGATACATAAAATATCTTAGAAATCATAGATTATTTGATGGTCTACTAGACATCCATTTCTCCAAGGGAGTATGTGAGGGATGTGTTCTCGGAAAACACCCTAAAGAGAAATTCAACAAGGGAAAGTCTCAGCGAGTTCCACACCTTTAGATCTGTTCCACAATGACCTCATGGGTCCTTTTCCACATCCATCGATAGGAAAAATGAGGTTTGTTCTCATTTTTGTTGATGATTTCTCACGTTTTACATGGATCTACTTTCTCAGGCAAAAATCCGAGGTCTTTCAACACCTCAAAGAATTCAAAGCTTTGGTTGAGACACAGTCTGGAAAGAAGATCAAAGTCCTCCAAAATTATAATGGGGGAGATTATGTAAATCATGAGATCCATAATATTTTCCATGAGGCAGGGATTCAGTTGTAGCATACAGTTCCCTATACTCAGCAACAAAACGAAGTTGTTGAGCGGAAAAACAGATCTCTAAAGGAGATGGAATCTTGCATGTTGCATGCAAAGTCACTACCATAGAGACTATGGGCCGAAGCACTTAACTGTGCAACATACATCCAAAATATATCTCCCCATAGGTCTGTCAAGGATAAGACCCCCTACGAGGCTTGGAGTAGACTCAAACTGGAAGTGACCCACTTTCACATTTTTGGTTCTCGTGCATGGGCCTGGATTCCCTTTGAAAAGAGGAAGGCACTTGATCCACAGAGCACTGAGTGCATTTTTGTTGGATACCCTGACGGTGTGAAGGGATATTGTCTTATTGATCTTTCCTTGGACTGACTCATCATTGAGCATAGTGTCCAATTCGAGGAAAGTGTCTCACATGTACCTCAGCAGCTGCATGCAAACACCTCACTCTTCCACCTGTCCAAGATGATGAGCATGCACATGCTGACTCTTCTTTAGAAGAGAGTTATGATTCAGAGGACTCAAAGGATTTAGATTCAGATTCAGAGTTAGTACAGTCAAATGCAGAGTCAGAGCATCCAGATGTAGTTGCAGAGCCAGAGCAGAGGCCCAAGTGGGCACATATTACTCTTCAGGATGCAGGGGATCTCGTAGGTGATCCAACCGATAATAGATGGGCTCAATCTGATTTCAAGGAGCCTTATGTTGCACTCACTACCACTGAACCATTGCCTTCTAGGCATATTTTCTTGGTTCAGTCTTCAGATCCATAGTCTTATGGAGAGGCTACTAGAAATCCCTTTTGGGAATCCGCCATGTAGGAGGAGTACAACTCCCTCCTCGAGAACCAGACTTGGGCTCTGGTTCCCCTTCCTTCTGGAAGGAAACTTGTCAGATGCATATGGGTCTACAGGACCAAGAGCGCAATGGATGGACAGATCAGTAGATACAAAGCTAGGCTTGTCGCCAAAGGCTTTCAACAGGTTCATGGTATTGGCTATGATGAGACCTTCGCTCCAGTAGCGAAGATGGATTCCATATGATTGGCACTTGCCATTATGGAAGACAAAGGATGGGAAGTCCATCATATGGATGTGAAGAATACATTTCTTCATGGGGATCTCTCTGAGGAGATCTACATGGAGCAGCCCCAAGGATTTATGCAAGACTCATCTTTGGTTTGTTGATTGAAGAAGTCACTTTATGGCCTCAAACAGGCTCCGAGGGAATGGTATGCCAATATGGACTCCTACCTGTTGTCACAGAACTTTGTACGTTGTAAATCAGACCCGAATGTATACATGCTCAGGACGACTGATTCACTTCTACTTTTAGTTCTCTATGTCGATGATTTGCTGATCACCGGTTGCTCGACTTCAGCGATTGCTGCAGTCAAGAGGATTATTCATGAGAAGTTTTTGATGATGGACATGGGTTCGCTACACTTCTTCCTTGGACTTGATATTGGTCAGGATGCATCAGGCATCAAACTGTCTCAAGCCAAGTATGCACGAGATCTCCTTGATCGATTTCACATGATAGACTACAAGTCTTCTCCGACTCCTTTCCTATCAGGAGTCAAACTTGAGGATGGTAGGGAGACTCCACTGGTTGACAACACACTATATAGACAACTAGTGGGGATCTTTTTATATCTCACACACTCCAGACCAGACCTCTCATATGCAGTTGACGCAGTTTCCAGGTTCATGCAGGAGCTGCATGAGCTACATTGAAAAGATGCAAAGTGTATCCATCGATACGTACAGGGTACACACACCTTTAGGATTCATTATGAAACATACTCTACATTATATCTCATTGGGTTTACTGATTCTGATTGGGATGGTGATAGCATTGATCGCAAGTCCACATCTGGTTACTCACTCAGTCTTGGTTCCGAGCCTATCTGTTGGTCGAGAAAGAAGCAAGCTTCCATTGCTCTATCTTCAGCTGAGGCAGAATACAGAGGGGTAGCTAACATAACCATTTAGGCTATGTGGCTACAACATTTTCTCACTGAGTTGGGAATTCAGTTTCATCGGCCGATCGTCATCTGGTGTGACAACCAGAGCACTCTGAAGTTATGCAGAGATCCAGTTTAGAGGTAGCGGACGAAGAACATCAAGATCCACATGCATTACATCTAGGACTTAGCACACGAGCGGATCATCGACTTTCAGTTCTGTCCTTCAGCAGAATAAATGATAGACATTTTTACCAAGACCTTCATTAAGCATAAATTCCATTCTCTGCGAGGTCGTCTTGGAGTGAAGGACACAGTTGCCTAGAAATTGTAGTTCTTCTTTTTAGATACATTGTACCTTGAGGGGGAGGTTTCCCATGAGGTTTTCCCTCTTTCCTCACTTTATTTTTAGTGTATCTTTTGTACTTGGGTACCTAACATGGCCTCGTTGCTGGGACCCAATATTTATTTTCACTATAGTGATGTTCAGGGGGGTGTTGTAGTTACTTCCCACACACCTAGGATTTCTTTTTCCTAAGGTTTTTCCTTATTTATTAGTCATAATTAGTCATTATCTAGTCTCTTATATTTTAGGGGAGAATATTCCACCTGGATAATATTCTCTTTCACTTGACACTTTAGTTTGACTAGTTGAGTTGAGTTTAGTTGATGTATTGGTTTTGTCACCATGCAACATTGGGATCATCACCAACTAATGCACACTTTCCTTTGGATCATCACCAGACTGCCACATTACCCTTTTTTACCTGAGTTAACTCCTCACTACTCTCTGTTCAGTCAGTTAACTGAAGACTAGTTGACTAGTTAACTCAGCTAGGTGGCAGTTCACTCCTGTAACTGCCTGAGAGACTAGACTAGGTGGCAGTTTACTCCTGTAACTGTTGGTGTGTGTCCAGATCACTCTAGACCACCACTATGGCTCATTATTTACTCATTTATCCTATATATATTGTAAATTATTCACTCTTTGAGTGTGGAATATAGTTAATGAGAATTATTTCATTCTTTCTCTCCTTCTTCTTCTTTCTCAAGTTCTCTCTGCAAATGTGTGTATTATTGTTTAGCTAGATCTATTCTGTGCAGGTTCAACACATTTACAAAAATAAGGCATTAAATGCTCATTAATGACAATTTGAGCTAATATTGTTACAAATGATTTAAAATCACAAAATAGACCTCAAATTTATGATCCTTGTGAAAAATCCTGAAAAATGAGTATAAACATGACTATATTCCGTCAATATACCTCATGGCACATTTTATGAGGCAACATATTTAACCTGTTCTTTTGCATGCAAATCGAGACATATGTATGACCTAGAAATACATACATTGTCTTGGAATTTGTGCCATTGGATCAATGCATACATTGGAATGCGTGTGCATTAGGATCTATGCCCAATATATAGGCTTGGGCCCTCCAACCTCCACAAAAATATTTGACAACTTTATTACTAAATTTGGTGAGGATCTCATAACAAACGGGTGGTTTGGCCTAGTGGTTAAACCGTTAGCTAAAATGGCAGAGGTAAGAGGTTCTATTCCCTGTGACCCTTGGCATATTTGTTTGTAGTTAGTTTTAACACATGGTTTATATACTATATATAGTATATATGTAACTATATACTATATATATTAATATGTTGGTTATATGGCATATGGTATATACTATAACCATATATTATGGTTTTAAACCCGTCACACTATTAAGATCATCCACAGATTGGATGTGGTTACATGGTATGGTATAAAACCAAGAGCCAAGGGCTAAGGGCTAGAGTTGAGGGCTTAGGCCCTCGACCCTTTGGCCACCCATTTGAAACTTAACACAAATTAAAATATATTATGTGCCACATATAGGTTAAGAACCATTGTGTGGTGCTTTGATATGGAGGGATTCATTAAGTCTTGGGAGGTTATGGAGGTTTCTAGTTTGACCTCCATCGACTCCATGATTTTGGTAATCCATGCCAATATAGGTCAATGGGATGTTTCCACGTGGCAACCTCTCACTGGCTTGTACATGCCACTTGTCATCATACAATTCATCCACTTGTGCACCACTTGTCAACCAATAATTGGACCACTTGGATTATACCTTTCCCATTCAACTGCCAATAATCATGTGCCAAGTGTCACCCTTGCAGTGGTGACACATGTCACTCTTTTCCCATGTGTACTTTGATCTTTGACTTTAACCAGGTTTGACTGAACTTTGAAAGCTCATAACTTTTGCATATGAACTCTGTTTAACTTGTCGTTTGCACTATTGGAAAGCTGATGATGAGCTCTACACATTGGTATTTTTTTTTTGAGAGCATTTGGGATGGTCAAATTTTGAGCATTTATGGATCCCTTGATACCTCTATGAGTGTTTTAGATCCTCCTAGACCTATGTGAGCATTCCTTATATCCTTCTAGATCATGCACACTTTCACATTATTATTTTATGCGCAGCATGGCCACACTGTAATTCCAAATTCAACCACTTACCAGCACAAATTTTTATTTAAGTAGAAACTCGGCCCTTGCAGGCTCAGTGTTGAAACTGGAGCTTCGATACCAATTTGTAACATCCATGTTACCAATTTTATTTGATACCAACGCGTAAAATCCCTGTTACCAATATGCTCTAATACCAATTTGTAACATCTCTATTACCAATCTTCTCTAATACCAACTTGTAACTCCCCTATTACCAGCACTATCAAAATGATTTGATACCATTCTGTAGCCTACCCAATCTACTACTGAGCAATGCTAGTCCAAAACCTAGTGTGTAGATTCTACTCTATAATATTAGTCCACGCATAAATTCTTGAAGTAACGCGTTGTTACGAGGAAAATCACTCTATCGTATGGGGTGAACCACAACAAACAAAATGACATGCATAAATCAACTCTAATCCCAAGTATGCTATATAAATGAAATGATAATAGGACAAAATCAAGAGCCTACCTCGTCCAGACATTCGATGAAGACCACCATTGAGCACACAACTCAAAGCTTTATACTTGCAACTTGTCCTCAATAACCAAGATACACAAGAATATGGTGATAATATATAATGTTAGCATATAAATTAGCATAATCCATTAAAATTCGTGACAAATATTCCCATGGAATAATAATTCAAATATTCAAAAGATATCAATTGGACGAGAAAAGAGTATTTCCATTAAAAATGATCAACAAAAGTGTACAAGTGACAAAATTCTGTATTGGCACACATTAGAATCGATAAACAAAGTCCCTGCATTTAGGCCTCCACCACTTCAATCCTCCACCAAGGGAAAGCTCATATAAAGGAGACAATGAGATTCTCCATCAAAGAAGGAAGAGCTTGGGGGCTGGACAATGTGTTCAGACTTTCGAGGATAAAGGGATGCAGACTCAATGTGAAGTAAAATTTATCCAGAGTATATTTTCTCTCAAAATTTGAATTCTTCTCCTCTTCCATGGCTTGGATATGGCCCAATTTATAGCCTTCAAATGGAATTGAAAGGTTGAGTCAGAACGTTTCCAGTATATGGAAGGTCAAGGATGATTGATCCCGTGACATGACATGGAAACCCGACACCATTTTTAATTTTGAGCACCAAACTCGATGTACATGGGATATAATGGAGAAACCTGCGTATACGCATGCTGTCTAAATGGTAGGGCATGTATATGTGGAAAAATATGATTTTTTGGCTCTGGAAGGTACAACAAGGGACTTCAAGTCTTCATAGGGAAATGGAAATTCCATCCAAGCAAGTTGCATGGGGTGAGGAAAAAATTTCTGTTACAGATTCCCCCTAATGTGTAAGGTCAGAGGAGTATATGCGATGGCCGAAATACATCATAATTCCTAGAATTTGAGTAATGGATACTCAACTAGAAGTGCTAGTTTCTCATGATAATATTACAATCCATAATGAATTTGTACACATGGATTCCAATTTGAATTACACTGCAGATCCATGTGGAAATATGCCAAATAGATGTTCATGGCCATGAATAGGAAATACCAAGTAGACACATGCCATAGGATGTCATAGTCATGAACAAGGCCCAGTGGAAAACAATCTCAAAAATCAATCTGAAGATATTTGTATACAATTGAGTATAATCTGATCTCCTATGATCATTGAAGTCATATAGGTACTGGTCTAATGAATGATAACAATAGCTCAGGAAAGATGCTACTATAAATTTATGCTCCATGTCTTCTAAACGATCCGCCAAAGGTGCAACTCTACATCATGTGAATATAGGAGTTGAGGTCGAACACAATGAGACTTTGTTTGATTATCGATCATTAATGTATACAGTTAACAAACATGAGACAACATATCGATAATGAAAGTAGGTAACAAGGCATCGAGTGCATTCTTACAAGTGTGATTAAGGTGTTGAGTTCAGACACTTGAATAATCCATCGATCAAGAGACATTTATGTATTCCCAACTGTCGATGGCGGGATAACCTACCACTAATGACTGCAAGCCTCTAGGTACATATAGGACTCTAGGCCTCGTTTCCATAATATATTAGCCAAATTCGATGGAAGGAGACCCGTTGAAAAGAGAGAATTAAGGCATCTCTCATCAGTCAACCTGAGGTACAAAGCAATATCTTGATGATTTGGAAGAAATCATACGAAGAGGATGTTCATGAACCAATGACCATGTGCATCTCCCGCATGCACCAGATGCAAGTAGTGCACGAAAGAGACCCTTTGGATAAAAAAAAATAAGGAAGACTTCCGACAAAGGAGAGGAAACCACCAATAAGGCTAATGGAATCCAAGACACTGCATGAATCCCAATGTGTGAATAGATTTCTTGTCATTGAACACAAGGGAAACCCCCTAGTCAATGACCAATGAGGAGATGTCGACTGCTGGGTTCAAGGTTACCTACCCATAATGAAAGTAGGACCAAGGTGCATGGTAGGACTATAAATTCATGTGACTCTGAGACATACTGAGGGTATGGTCGACATGCAAAGTCAAGAGTTATGAGAAATGGCCAACATAGGATTATATACATCCTTTGAACAAGAGAATGAGACATATGGATAACTCAGGAAACATAGACTTGATGATAAATCTTCGTGATGTGGGAGGCATCTACGAACTCTCCATGGGGAGGCATCAACGAAATCTCCATGGGGTCTGGAAGAATAACCAGTGAGAGGAGTAAACTCTAAGTAACGAGCTCAACTTCCTAAGTTCATACTAAACCCAAACTTTGGATGACAATGGACTCAAAATTTTGTGCTATGTTCAAAGGCGACACGACTTCTGCCAATATGAGACAATATTATTTTCCCACTTGTATTTTTTTCATTTTCATAGGAAAATGAATGCTATGATACAAGAGATGAAACAAGTTTTGCGAGTAAGTAAGTAGCTCCAAATGATGGAACATACCTATTCTTAATGAAAGGAAGTGCATGCGGGGAATGGATACTCGGGGCAATGTTTCCTCTTAGGGTACATGGTGTCAAGTTGCAAAGGATATAAACAAGGCTTTGCTTGGCTAGTGATGCAAATTGCCGAGGTAAGAGGCTTATAACGAGAAAGAGGGAACCAACAATAGGCTCAATACTGCAATCAAGATAATGGAATGCAATTACAACTTAATTCCAAAGAATGTCCTTTTTCATAGATTTAGTCCCCTAGGCTCGAAAAAGTATAAAACAATACCCAGGAGAAATCTTCTAGCCAATGTTGAATGAGTATTCCTTTTTCGAAATTAGTCTACTTGGTATAAAAAAGGGTTAAATTTGGACCAAATAGACATCCTTTCAAATGCATTTAATGAGTGTGAAAGAGACAAGTTCACTCGATAATCTTTTCACTTTTTCAGAGAGTCGGAAAAGAGCTTAACTAAGACTCGGGGGGAGTCCCATAGGTACATGTCATAATGCTTGTGAGTAAGAATATGGGGTTTGAACACAAAGTCATATTGGAACTATAAGGGACTCCCGGTACTATGGAATAACTTATGCATGGGAAACAAATGGCACAAAGGTTCTAACTAGGGCACCCATGTTTGGTAAGCCTCTACCACTCAATAAAGACACTTCTAGTAGCAATAAGAAGGTTCTGTGTCACTAATGAATGGGTTCGTACCTAAGGCATATGGATCACAGTCATAGGAAAATGAAAATATGCAAAATGGAGTGACAATCTATCCTATATGTTGGTAAAAGAAAATACCTGCCAAAGTCACAAACGGGCGGTGTGATGCTAGAAACCGCAAAAATCCCTAGACAAAACCACCAAAACCAACTCCTTCCATTGCACTATTAGTCCACTAGGTAAAAAAATAGCATAAACTATATAAAGTGGATAAATTTTTTTCTTCTAATAGTAAAAATGAACAATTTTACCATATCATTTGATTTTTTCACCCACATAGTGCATTTTAGACCATTTTTCCCACAATATTTAAGTGTCAATTGCGCAATCTACAATCAACAGAATGGACAACCGTATGGACCAAGTAACTACCCTTTCCCTCCTCTTTATTTCTAGTGGTTTAAAATTCCAATTTAGTCCTCATTTTTTGAGTTTTATAGGGCACAACACATAAATTAGGGTGTACACGAGCTACAGTTCATCGGGTTGCGTATATGGAGACATGTACATGAGAAAAGAAAATCCTACTCACGTATATGTGGCCCTACATGTGACTGTTAACATTACAACCCACATACAAGTCCGCAAACAAGTTTTTAATGAATTCTAACTCAAAAAATGACTTTCCTTTGGTAGGATGGTGCTTGAATGGAGAGAGAGGGAGCATGAGGAGGTAGATGCAGCAATGTAAAGAGATGCAGGGGCTCAACTAGCTCTAAAATGATATGGCCTTTATAAATTTTGGGCTCTCAAATGAATGAGGGCTCAAGTGAGGTTACTCAAAATGCTAGTAAACTATTGGGATATGAAGACAGAGGCCTTCAATCTCGAAGGGAAACCATTGAGTATTGAGGTAGATGACATCTATTTTATCACAGGATTGTCTCACCGGGGCGAGTAGTAAATCTCAACGCTTGGGGGGTTTGGGGTGGTATGAACATAGATGATTAACCCACTGTGTTTTAGATATATATAAAGTAGGGAGCCAACTCCCCATCATGGCGATCTAGAACCTAAGTTTAAATATCGTCGTACTTGTTCTTACATGGATCTCAGGGTCGGCCTCATTGCACCAGGCATCAAGGTCACTCATGTTTTATGCCATGGAGTGTTTACAACCCATGATTTATGAATAGTGTACCTCACTGTTGGCTAAAATGAAGAGCCAAATGATGGATTACAAACAAGGGAGAAAGAGAAAATTCGGGTTTTCATCCATCTTGTGTAGTTTTTTCTTTGAGTGAGTTCTAGGATTGAGCCCTAGAGTAGAGATCATTCCACATAGACCGCACAATCCAGCCATGTCACAATGGACCGACATGATGAGGCAGTTAGGAGGTGGTAGGGTGCCAACCTCCTACACTAATGAGTTATTTTTTTGGTGGCATCGACAAGTGATATCAATAGACGACTACCTTTATGTTGGGATTGACTACAAAACATATCTAGATATGACTTTTCCACCAGGATCCGCCTACGACATATTGGTAAGAAAAGTTTTTATATATCTCATTTTTTTGTGTTTTTTCAAAAATAATAAAAAACACGAATATTTTTGTATGATATCAAGTATTAACAATTACTTTGTTATGCAGATGTGGGTTTGCGACAACCAGGGAGATGAGGATGTGGGAGGAGATGCAGAGAGAGTGCTACAAAATATGTAGGGGAACCTATCTCAATTGACGCAAAAGATTCCTATGGTTCATGTGGAGGATCTGCCAGAGGCTATGCAACGAAAGGTGGTGGATGTGCCTCGTGTGTGGGTGCGACTCTTCCGACGTCTCGCAAATGCCATAGTGTGCTATCAAAATACACATTTGACGCCATAGGTTTAGATGCCATGGTCATACATCTACCCGCCATATATGTATTTTGAGGGTGTGAGCCTCATTTTGTACCATGAAACCATATTTTTTGAAGAAATGAATAAAAACATTGGTCCTCAGATTTACTTATTTGTGTTACAATGTGTACATTGATGAATGTGTTTTCTTTACTTTAGTTATGTGACAAATGCCAATCTAAAACATAGTTAGCATATGCATCAGATACATGATTAGAACTTCTAGGTATGTGATTGTATTAAGCCCTAATATTGGCTCATTACCCCTTAACTAGGGCATATTACATTAGTAATGTTGTTTTATTTATGTCAGCTTTATTCCATTAGTTGTAATTATACCTCCTAGTCTCCTATATATACCAAGGAGACATTTTCATTTTGAATCATCTTGTACTTGAACATTTATGTGGGGTAAAAGGAGGTTCCCCCCTCGAAGAGGATTATTAACTGACATTATCTCTTTTTCAAGGCGTTGAGTACTTATTCTGATGTTTTTCTATGCTATATTGATATTTGGTTCTTAACATATGGTATCAGAGCTCAAGGTCTTGGGGTTTCGTTGCTACATCTGAGACACCTTGGAATTTTTTCTATAACTATTTTTATACAATGTTTCAAAAGGAACGGCTTGGAGAATATTTAGTAGAAGGACCAAGGTACGTTGGGTTAAAATTTCATCTCCTAAGGCATTAAACTTTCAGAGATACAACCTGTGCAAGTTAGGGTTCTGGAATCATCCTGAACTGAGTCATTGCAGAATTTTCGCTATAACATTTTTTTTGTAACATTTCAGACCCTGAACTCCAGAGAATATTTATAGAAATTAGTAAGGTTGCAGTGGTAAAATTTTTAGCTTCTGGCTCATCGTAAATTTTTAGACACACCCTGTGGAAGATAGGGTATCTGACTAGTCCTATTGACTAGTCTCAAGAAGGTGTTCCAGATAAAACAATCATAACTTCTTCCTAGAGTATCCAAATTGAGTGAGACTGATTGCATTGTATATTTGACAGTCTTTTGTATTTCTGGTATGAGTTTCAGAATTTTATATCAATTTTTTTGTGTGGGGCACGCTATACAAGTTAGATCTCTTGGAAAGGCCAAAAATCAGCAAGTTGTGGGGAAATTGTTGTGAATTCCATTTGGCACATCCAATTTTGATCAGACCTGTGGAATTGCAGAGAAGAAATATCAGAGAACTACAAAGAAGAAAGTTTCATACCTAGAAGTGCTGAAACTTTGGATATACAGTAGAATAAATATTGTCTAGCAGAACCACCTCAAAATCAAGGTTCAAAAGTGATACCTGACCAACATGCCACCCAAAAAGGGAACTTATACACCAAATAAGCCTCCAGAAAATCCTACATGGACTCTTGATGAAGGTGAAGAAATGCGTAGGGACATAAGTGATTTAAAAAAGAAGTTAGTAACAAGAGATGATGGATTCAACAGAAGCTAAGTTTGAGGAAATAAATACTAAGATGGATGGTTTAAAAGGGGAAATCATGGAAGGATTGAAAAACTTCCTAATAGAGAGGAAATTTGAAAGTGAAAATGTATCCCATGAAAGTCATGATGAGGACACAAGGAAGGTGAATCCAGAATGGAGAAACTCCATATTTGGGTTGAAGACCAACCACGTTCCTAAGATCGATATGAGGAAGTTTGACGGCAAGGACCCAATCACATGGATACTTCAGATGGAGCAATTATTTGATCTACATAATGTTCCACAAAAACAAAAGGTACGGATTTATTCTTTATATTTAGAACCCAATCAATTTGTATGGTATCGATGGATTTGTTCTCGCAAATCACTCGTCACTTGGACAATTTTCACGGAAGAAATGATAGCACACTATGAGGATACAAGGAGCAATACCTTCTTTGGCCAATTGATAAATCTCAAGCAAAAGGGTTCAACTACAGAGCACATTGAGAACTTCCAAAGATCGGATATAAAGGTAACAGATATTCCAGATGAGCACTTTATTGATGTATTCATAGGAACTTTAAAGGATAACATGCAACATGATGTTCACCTTTGGGAACCCAAATCATTGGAGAATGCATTTAGGGTGGCAAGAAATGTTGAAAGTAAAAATATGGATATGGCTACTAGAAGGACCAATCTTAACGTATATAGAGAGAATAATGCTCCTTCTTCTAAAACACCTCAACCTACAAGGTTGACACCTCAACAATTGGAGGAAAGAAAAGAAAAAGGTTTATGATTTAATTGTGACACAAGTACAGTAAGGGACATAAGTGTGGTGAGAAGAAATTATTCTACATAGATTGTGAAGAGGAAGAAGAACAAGAACAATAACCATCTAAAGATGAAAATGTAGAAGCAATTTTGTTTGAAGAGTTGACTCCCACGATATTGTGTAATGCATTGGATGGAATTAGCACTCCTCAAACGCTCAATATCGAAGGATACATCAAAAATAAAAAGGTAATAGTTCTAATTGATTCTGGCAGTACTCATAATTTCATTCACTATAAATTAGCCAAAGATCTCAATTTCTTTGTATATCCAGCGCCAGAGTTTCAATTAATGATTGCAAATGGAGGAACTATCAATTGCTCATGAAAATGCAATAAGATCAATCTTACTATGGGGGAATATGTAATGAATAGTCCAATGATTGCTATACCCATGGGTGGTGCTGATTTTGTACTAGCAATCCAATGGTTACAATCATTAGGAACAATGGATTTTATTTTTCAAGAACTTTTCATGAAATTTTCATTGGAAGGAAAATAAATTGAGTTAAGAGGTATCACAGGGAAACCCGGTAAGGTGATAAGCTCTAATGGAATGACAAAATTATT